>VRLP01004552.1:0-47508 GCA_009660295.1 Lophius piscatorius
CTGTTTGTCTGTCTGAAACTTTGACTGTCTGTCTGTAACTTTAACTGTGCTGCTATTTGTCTGTCTGTAACTTTAACTCTGCTGCTGCCTGTCTGTCTGTTACTTTATCTGTGCTACTGTTTGTCTGTCTGTAACTTTAACTGTCTGTCTATAACTTTAACTGTCTGTCTGTCTGTAACTTTAACTGTGTTGCTGTTTGTCTGTCTGAAACTTTGACTGTCTGTCTGTAACTTTAACTGTGCTGCTATTTGTCTGTCTGTAACTTTAACTCTGCTGCTGCCTGTCTGTCTGTTACGTTATCTGTGCTACTGTTTGTCTGTCTGTAACTTTAACTGTCTGTCTGTCTGTAACTTTAACTGTGCTGCTGCCTGTCTGTCTGTTACTTTATCTGTGCTACTGTTTGTCTGTAACTTTAACTGTGCTACTGTTTGTCTGTCTGTAACTTTAACTCTGCTGCTGCCTGTCTGTCTGTAACTTTAACTGTGTTGCTGTTTATCTGTCTGTAACTTTAACTGTCTGTAACTTTAACTGTGTTGCTGTTTGTCTGTCTGAAACTTTGACTGTCTGTCTGTAACTTTAACTGTGCTGCTATTTGTCTGTCTGTAACTTTAACTGTCTGTCTGTAACTTTAACTGTCTGTCTGTAACTTTAACTGTGCTGCTATTTGTCTGTCTGTAACTTTAACTGTGCTGCTATTTGTCTGTCTGTAACTTTAACTGTCTGTCTGTAACTTTAACTGTGCTGCTATTTGTCTGTCTGTAACTTTAACTGTCTGTCTGTAACTTTAACTGTCTGTCTATAACTTTAACTGTCTGTCTGTAACTTTAACTGTCTGTCTGTCTGTAACTTTAACTGTCTGTCTGTAACTTTAACTCTGCTGCTGCCTGTCTGTCTGTAACTTTAACTGTCTGTCTGTAACTTTAACTCTGCTGCTGCCTGTCTTGGCCAGGAAACTCTTGGAAAAGAGATTTTTAGGTTTTCCTGGTTAAATAAAGGTTAAATAAATTTTAAAAAGATGGTCGTCTTTTGTGTCGTCCGATTATCCGATGTCGCTCTGAGGTATCTGAAGCTTTGACCCGTATCAACTGTTTGGTTCTTGATGATGATGGGATGCTGAGGTGAGGTGAATCAATGATCATTTCATTTGTTTTGTTGACATTAAGGTGAAGGTTGTTCTCCTGGGCGAGTCACACACTTCCCTCCTGGGTCCAAGGCAGAGGGTTTTCTGTGAGGAGGGCAGGAATAGCTTAGTGGTCTGTTTTCTCCAGTAGGCGGAGAAGGGCGATGCACTGCTGCAGTTATTGGGGTGTTCAGAAATGGACTCAGCCCACGTCCCTGCAGCACTCCAGAGTATATGTGAGTAAAGGTGATGTTGCAGAACTCAGCCACTCCTCTAACAGTCAGTCACTGGGAAAGCTGTGTACCAGTGTGGACCGAGACCACTGAACGGACGGGTTTAGTTCCGCTTCTAATTCAACAAAAGTATATTTCATCTTGAGTCTTTACAGAGTCCTGAGCAAAAGATTCTTCCTCTAGAGTAAGACAAAAAAAATATAAAAAATTGTAAGGATTACTGCTACTTTACAACTAGATTCCCGCCATAAATCCGTTAGTATTGGAGAAAGTCTCAGCCCAACAATCCAGGAAGTAACGCCGCACCGATGAGAGTGGAGCAGAACCGGACCATGATGTTTTTCCCTGCTCTGCCACAGTCTCCCAGTCCTTCATACGTGAGCTCTGCTCTCCCTGGCTAATAATTGCTGACACAAGAAACGCCAACATAAGCCAGCGAGCCTTTAATAGTTTTCATTTTTCTTCCTTACAGGAAGGCCTCTAAGGTGCCATCATGAATGATCAGCACACCGCCGCCATTGTAGCCCCCTGTGCAGGCTGTAGCGCGCACACACACACACACAGACACACACACACACATGCACACACTCACACACACACACAAACACACACACACACACACACACACACTGGGGAGAGACCAGCTCCCCCTGTGTCTTCCTCACCCCCCATCTCCACCACATATAGACAATTTCTAAAAAAGATTCTCCTGCCCACACCTTTCATCAAACCGCCTATTTCACAACATTAATACACTCTCTCCACCAAAACCATCACAGCATTAATTCCTGAACTATTTTTGGTGGTACAATCTATCAGGCCCGTGGCAGAAGATTCTGCACACGCTTGTTGGTCTATGTATTGCTCTGGCAGGACCATCGTTTAACAGAAACACTGAAATCGTGACAAGTAAGGTTCGGAGTGGGTCGCGGTAAAAACTAGACTGAAATAATCCAAGTGAGTGGACATGTCCACGAAGAATTTGAATGATTAGCATCTAAGTATGCACTGGTCTGATCTGTCTTTTCTCTGGAGCACTGATGAGAAGTAGCTTCTTTGATGACGCCCTCATGTATGAGGAACTTGAAGAGACGGTTTAGTAGTGGACATCAGAGGATAATCCTGGCCCTCCTTACGCTCCCCTCTCCTCCCGCTCTCTCTGGTTCAGGCTGGTCTCCCCCCAGTGACGTTTGGCAAACGCCTCATGGTCAAAAGGAGGAGACACGCGATTGGGATGTACCCCCATGTTGAAATTCACCTACTGAAAAGGGTGCAGTCCAACACAACCGACCAACCGTACACTCAACTATTAGCTTAACTATGCTAACCTCAGCTGACTGTGATGAAAGGAGTTAGAACGATTACTGGAGCCATGCAGGTAATGCTTGCTACACACTGGAGGGTAAAACACCCGATTTAATGTCTGATCTGGCCCCCCCCCAATCATGGGTGGGGCATGGCTCGATTCAGGGCTTATCCCAAACAACTATTTGTCCAAATAACTCTCAAGTGTGTGGTGTCCACACAATTATCTTACTGCTCTCGATTGGGTCGGAGCCTCCCAATCAGGAGTCGTAAATATCAAACATGTTTGATTTTTACGACTCCTGATCGGGCCGCCCAATAATGGAATACCCACGATAGCCAATGAGAGTGAGCGGACCGAGGAGCGTCATAACTCGATGTTGCGTACTTTTGCAGCGAACAGAAACCCAAACATACCTGAACCCTGAACCTGGTGGGTTATTGAAGAAGAAGAGCAGCTTGTAGAAGTATGTCAACAACACCAGTGACTTTATAACCTGTTACGCAAGATATATCACAATAGGACCGACTAGGACGTCCATCGACCTCCATGTTTGGTTTTTCTTCTGAAGTCCCGTTTGGTCACGTGAGTTTCTGTGAGATCTGGTGTCTGTGGAATCCCCACTGTGGAATCCTCACTACAAACAGCGTGTGTGTGTGGAAGATTATAATGCTAAAAATCGGTTGAAATTGTCCTCACGTCGGTGGTCACTCACGTTTTTTAAAATCTTTTAAGATTTTAAAATCCTCTAGTGTGTAGCCGGCATAAGGTGATCGAACTCTCCTCTGGAAAAAACAGCTGTATAGAAGTCAGTGTGTGATAAGCGCTGCGTGAGGTTTTAATTGGACAAAGTTCTTCACGTAAGGCAGCACTGTAGGAAACATCATAGCAGAAAAAGTTTGTGGTTTCGATTCATATCGTCCCCTTGGGGCCATTCTGATTGGTGTTTGGATCCTGGCACACAGAGTCCTTGAGCAGGACCCTGAACCCTAATCTGCTGTGATGTGTTTCTTTATTCCATCACACACATGCTTTCGTTTAACTCCCCACACAGGAACAGTTGATACTGGTATTTTAAACTGGAGTTTAATTGTGTTTTTTTCCTCTGAATATCTCCATAACACGTTTTAAAAGAGTGGCACCGCTTGTTTACGTACCAATCTTAAGGTATTTATCTGACTTCTGCAGAAACTCCGTGACCTTTGATTGATTTCTTCCCGGCTCTGTAGCTGTCACGTCTCTGATCCGTGTCAATCAAAGTTCTCGGTCCCAGCTTCAAACTCAAACGGCATCCAAACACCCAAACTCACTCTCATCACCAATCACACACCTCCTCTCTCAGCTGTGAGGGATGTTAGATTGTTCATGATGACAATTTGCATCTTGTTTGTCGTGATTGCTTTGCATCAACATTCCACCCTCCAACTATCCCGGAGCTCCATCACTGGCCTGTTCTCCCACTTCCTCTCCTTCTCTCAGGGCTTCCTGATCCGGTTACTGCCGTCGCTGCTAGCTGTGAGTGCTCATGTGTCGGGGGCTCCATCCGTCAAAGAAGGGATGTTGGACTTGTTTGGTTGTTTCTCGCTGGAAGGCTTCACGTCTGACTGGACGTAACAGGATTTATCGTGAATAAGGATCAACACAAATCACTGATGTCGCCGCTGTTTTATGACGTTTTGTATCCGTCTGCTTTCCTCAGACAGATACCGTACACACACACTGTGTTGGTGCCTAAAAGGTTTTTTTTCTATCAAACCACACCCGTGAACGTGCACGTGAGAATTGGGGAAGTTAGTTCTGAGCCCCGTCAGGCGTGGTTAAAACTAATGAGACAGGCACCGAGGCACCTTTATGCTTAATGCTCAGGCGCCGTCTGACATCGCTCCACATCCTCTCCAACCCGTCTGGGAGAATACTGGGCCGTTTCATGCCGGAGCACAGGCTCCTCCATGATTGATCACTCTTCTTATAATTTCCTAATTTCCAATCCACTGGGGGACTTAACTGGAAATGGCCATTTTTCCTGAGCACCGACCAGCTTCCTTTTATTTCCGCACAGGGCTAAATGGGAAGAATCTTCCAGCCCATTAAGCAGACTGTCTATGTCATAAAAGTTTGGTGGCAGAGCCTCTCTCTCTCGCTCTCTCCCGCCCTCCCTCCCTCCTCTCTCTCTTTCTTTCTCCGCAGCAGAGTACTGCCTGTTTGATCTGCTGGCTGCAGGTTAATAGAAATCAGCTTGCTCATCAGCAATAGTGGATTGAACTTAACCACCCACCTCCACCCTGTCAATTCACATTTAGAAAAAACCCCACTAACGCTGCTCCTAGTCTCATTTCCCACTGTCAGGTAATCAGTGTCTCACTATAATCCTTTTCAGGGGTAAAATTACAATTACCTATGCTTGAGTCCTGAGCCAAATGGGTGGGGGTTTGATTTTGGAAATGTGTGCCAAAGGAGGGTAAAAGCCCCCAAAAGTCTGAGGAAGGAACTAAAAGATTTAGTGACTAAAAACATTTATAGGGGGAAAAAATGCTTATTTCTTTCATTTCTGGGAGCTAGAGGAAAATAAGTTTTATGAGTGCTGAATATAAGATCCAGTGAGCTGGACCCATGGTTACAGATGGCGGGCCGTATTTACGCCCTCTAGCAGAGTCTGACTGTAGAAGCACCACCGAGTCACGGCGTGAACCAACCGTCCTCTGTGATCAGCACAGACAGTGAAGTGGACTGATTGGGCTGGTGGCCAACCAGCCTCAAGGTTTCATTTCCACAAAAAGACAGAATATACAGAGTGAGGAGAAGAGAGCGAATCAGCTAAACTTCACTTACATAGTCCGATCAGCCATAACATAATAACTGCTTGAGGAATTAAAATAGATTTTCTCGTTGTGTTTAAGGCAGGAGTAAATGTATTTCCTGTAGTTCTGGTTGGGTGTTCTGGGTTAGAGCCGGTTAGTGATGAGCGTCAAGGACACTCAAGGCAGATTTTAGGAGGGAAGCTTAGGCAAACTTTTTAGTTAATTTTTTTCTTTTTTAATTAACAGACAAAAATACAACAACATGACATGACGTCACAAAAAGTAAAAATAACTAACTCTATAAGAGAGAAAAAAGAGAATCTTATGCCAACATAACCTCTTCGAACAAAGGCATGAAGCTAACCACAAAAATAAAAAACCAAAAACTAGGATCAACATTTGAATGAAAATACTTGTGAAAATACTCCACTACCTGTAGTGGAGTATTTTCACAATGTGGTATTAGTACTGTCACTCAACTAAAGGATCGGAATACCTTTTCCATTGCTGCAGAATATTTAATGCATCATCGATGTGTGTGGGGCTGCAGAGCTGCAGATTGGTCAGTGGGATCATCTGTCCACACCTGCAAGAACACATCAATAGCAGAACACCAGAACCGGACCATGGAGCCAGGGAAGAGGGCGGTCTTATGTCAAGGCAACGTTCTTCAAGTCCACCTTTCAAAGCGCAGCCATCTTCTCTCAGTCTTCATGCTAGGCTAAATTTATGTCCTCATGCCTCAGGCTTGAGACTTGTGCAGACTAGAGTGATGGATCTTTGGCATGTTCCAACGGCGGATCCTCTTCTTCTCATCTTGCTTGTTCCTCTGTCACACCAACCAACTGGATATCCTCTTTCACATCATCACCACTAACTTCCTCTTCGGTTTTCCCCTTTTTCTTCATCTCCAGCATCCTCCTACCAATATATTCACTATCTGGCCTCGCTTCCTTTTTCCCCAAGGCGTCTGTCCCTCTGATGTTCTCCTTTCTAATCCTGTCCATCCTCCTCACTCACGAAGAACATCTGAACATCTTCAACGCCGCCACCTCCAGCTCTGCCTCCTGTCTTCTGGTCAGAGCCACTGTCTCTAAACCATCCAGCAGAGCTGCTCCCATTCCCATGCTGTAATATTTCCCCCTTCTCTCTTGTACCTGATCTCCATTAAACCCCTTATGAACACATCAGGCCGACAAGGACACACACACACACACACACACACACACAAACACACACCACCTATTTAGGCAGCACTCAATCACATTTAACAAAGGATATGTTCACACTGTGCAAACCTCCTCCTGCTCCGCTCAAATTTCTCCCTCGTTAAGTTGATCTATTATAAGATTTGAGAAACACATTCTTTGTAACCAACGGGAACAGACGTCATTTTTCAAATCTGTGCACGGAGCCAATCAGCAAAATCCTACAGGTGCGTCTTCTGCTCATTTGAAGTCTTTCCAGTCGTCCTTTGTGCTCTCAATCTCTGCATGAATTTTGGGTCAGGTATTCTGTTTGGCTTTCTTTCTTTGGGCTTAAACACAAATCTGATGCACGAATCTGATTTTGTAGCACACGTTCATGTCATTGAGGAGTTGAAAAATACCTCCGGCTGTTGCAGCTTTCTGTTGTTCACAGCGATAAGGAACCATCAGATCTGTCTCAAATCATGGGAGGAAAAAAAAACTGGGACACCGTCTCGGCTGCGGTGTGACTTTATCTGAGCCCTTAAAGGCCTTCCTGCTCGCTGACTGGCAATCAATCACAGGGAACACATGAAGACCGGGATTATCAGTCTCTAACTGGCATTAATGCCTTGGTTGACGGCTGATGGAGCGACACTGGCCTGATTCATGCAGTGGAGACGGAGAGAGTCTCAACAAAGTGGGGAGTTTGATAAGCAGCACAGACCCTAACGACATTAACTAATTGAAATAAATGAAATAAGGAATAAGATGGAGGGGGCAGCGCCGGCGCTCTGTTTTCATGCGATAATCACGGGTTGATTACAGATCTCGGCGCTGATTGAGAGACTTCAGTCGGCAGGTTAAATGCGTCTCCATGTGCGCTCAGGTGAGGAAAATCTCAATCATCATTCGATCATTAATTAATGTTGACGAGGAAGAGATGTGACATCAGAGCCTCTCACTCCACGGGAGAAAAACAAAAAAGACCCACTGAGAATTTGGTTAAAAAAAACGACTGCAGAGTTTGTGACGTCTCAAATCAAATCTGTGTCATGTTTGCACATTTTTCTACCACGTTCATGTTGTTAGTCTCCAGCTGTGTCTCATTGACAGAGTCCAAAGAATGTACTGTAAAAAACTGTGTGTGGTAAAAAAACGTAAAATTAAAAACACTATAGTACCGTTGTAGATTCAGTGATTTACCGTAAATTAAGAAACAGTAAATAACTTTACTGATCAGGAACTACCAGACAAAGGAATGTGATTTGAATCAATTAACTGGAGGGAGGACATTCGGTACACTGATCAAGAACTAATAGACATATGCGTGTTAATTGAAATGTTTAAAGTGAACTCAGTGGTCACGGTTATCCCCACTAAGTATGTTGGCATGACAAGGCCAGAATTATTGATGTAACTGAGTTTAGTCAACTTGCACTTGAAATTTGTTTGTGCTTCCTTTTTTAATTCCTCATGTCCTAGTAAATAACTTTATTGTTTATAGTCAGAGTATGTGAAAATCACCCTTTTACCACATGAAATACATATTTTTGTTTTTAAGTTCAACTTAAGTATATGTGCAAATTAAGACTATAGTTATATTTTGGTTGTTTTCAGGGTAAAAAAAGCAAAAAATATATATATTTTATTTCACACACTGTAAGAATTTACCTTAGAAAACACGGTTAAAGACTGAAATTGCAGGTAAAAAAAGGGTAAAATTGAAACAATTTATCACCATATATGAATTACCATATATTAAGAAATTAAATAACACCTGCCTGATATTATATATGGCTCTCTGTAACTATAAAATCAGCTCTAGTCCGTCGCGGCATGGACTCCATCGAACTTGTGAAGGAACTTACGGCAGAACTTAAATTTTGTCGGTTTGTTTCTGCTGCATTGTATGAGTTTATAGCATTGGACAAGCATCAACATGGTCTATATCATCATATGGTCCATCATCTGGTCTATATTGATGCATCCGGGCAAAAATGATGCCCAGAAACATCAATGGACCATTTGAAACCTTGTCCCCGTTTGCCGGTTTGCCTCTTGTTCTCCCTCACAGTGGTAGGTTCTAAATAATGCAAATCAGGAACACCTGAAACAACCTGCAGTTCTGTCAATACTCCGAGCCATCCGTCTGGCCATCAATATTAGCCCTTGTCAAGCTCACCATAGAACCTTATTCATGCCGATGTTTCCTGCTTCCAACAGAACCAGAGGGGAAAATACGAACCCGCCGTCTGATGTATCCCACACACTGACAGCGGACTTCACCTGTCAGTCATTCATTCATAATATGTTGGCGAACAGACCGAATGCTGTTTGTTCTTATTTGTAAACCGTTTAACAAATAAAAGAATAATGAATAAAACAGTGCCCCATTGGAACTTTCACTGCTTTTTAACAAGTTACTCTACATGTAAACACAGAAATTGTCTGTTTCTATATGCAGTATATAACCCCAATAAAGTGGGCAGTTTACCACAGCTGGCTTTAAAACGGAATAAAGCCTCGTTTGCACTATCAGTTCCAACAGTTCAGTTCCTGCCGTCTCTCATGGAAAGCCTCCAAACTCCATAAAAGTGTTTTATGAGAGAAAAAATACTTCATGTAACATTCAGTAATATCAAAAAAAAAACAACGGCAGATTGGTTTCAGAAAGAATCACTCTTATTCTGAACCACAAATGATGTCACAGTCGGAAACTAAAGAAAACCTTTTGATTGATTGAAATGTTTATTTTGAATATGTAAAAACAAACAAGCAAACAAGCAATAAACAGCATGCATTACGTCACGTATTTGAAAAAGGAAGTACAAACGTATTCAATCCCACCTCTTCTCCACGAGTTACCGATTGTGTTATTTTATTATATTATAAATAATATTGTAAAATACAGTCAGCTTCTCACAGGGGTTCTAATGATCCTCTTAAAATTTTATTCAGTATTATTTACATTATTTAGTAGAGTTCCATGGAGGAGAGTTGATTCAACAATACTTGAGATGTGAATTAAAAGCTTTGAAAAGTCAAGATAATCCAGGTTCTGTTCCTCTCTGTGGATCCACACCGGGTTTTACGGAAACATGTCCAGTCCTTTTTGCCTAAGACTTCTAATAGAGCGTGAGACAGAGAGAAATAAACTTGCAACTTGTAGGAAAATATTTATTTTCATGGGGTTTTTTCCCCAACCGTAATTCAAAGCAGTAAAAATGTACTTCGTCTCAGGCGGTGTCTTCTTCAGTTTTCTATTATGTCTGTCCTTCTCCTCTCTTCGTTCTCTCACACTCTCTGCAGGGAAATCCATCTTGCGCGATAAAAGGAGCTTCTATAAATGTCTATCTAATACAATCAGATCCATTAAGACAGGATGGTTCGGCACCATCTCTGACCTCTGACCTCTTACTGCTCTCTTCTCTTTGTTTTCTGGGGCATTTCTGGAACACCAAAGTGCGTTCTAGGAATTAAATGAACGCTCCCGCTAAGCAGCAGTTTCCTGCTGAATATGATATTAGAGTAAGCCCTGTGAAAAAAACACAAAGGCATAACATAGAAATAGAGTGTGCTTCTGCGAAGAGCGGTGGTAGAATTTGCAGAGGATAATTTTTGGGGAGATAAGTGACAGCGGCGTGTTTTTGCTCACTGGTCTGGAATACAAGCGGTTAGATTTGGGTGCAGGAGAGAGAGTGACATGCTGCGGGGAAGCAGACAGGAACACTAGGTGCTGACAACCAGATAACTGTGATTGTTCCAGAAGCTTCTCCAACAAGAAGTCACAGCAGATGCTGGAGATGACAGAACAGTCTGAGAGTGCAGTGACAGACTTCAGCGCACGTCAAGACCCAGCTGCAGCACACTGAACCGACGTGGTGTCTGCAAGCTGTGCCGCTCTGCAGCCCGACAGCAGGAATCTGTGCTGTCCGTCCTCAGGAAGACGTTCCTCCTCTTAAAGACCCCCTTCAGAGGGGCTTTTAAGAAACATTCAAATACTCTGCTGTCCAAGCTGTTTCTTCCACACAAAAATGAAAATTACGACAATTATATCTGCGCCTTTGACCTTTATTGACAAAATCCAAAAGGCTGATTGTATAATTCAGAAAAGACAGGAAATGCTTCCCGCTCTCAGGTAGAGTTCGTGGGAGGTGTGGGTTTGGTGAGGGAAAGTAAGTGACAGGATAAGAACCGAAGAGGAAGAGTGATGAGAAAATGTTTACACGTCCCGATCTTTGGATGAATAGTTAAGACTTTTGAATGTTTTTTTGACGAACTGATAGATGCATTTATAGAAACCCATCAGGACTGTAATGACCTTTAGATCGCCGTCAGCCAGAACTCCCCGTCAAATCTAGAGTGGGTCCAAAGGTCTGCTGCCGGGCTTTCACCAGGTCCAGGAAAGCGAGAGCGCGTCTCTCTCACTCTGGCCCCTCTCTACCAGCTCCTCGGACATTTTAGGATTTTACTTTACTCTTAAATCATTGAATGGGTTGGCACCATCTCTGACCTCTGACCTCTAATTAACTTGGATCACCTCCAGGTTATCCGCTGTCCAGTTGTTTCTCGTTGTTCCTAAGACGGAGCTGAAGTCCAGGGACAACTGAGCTTCTTTCTGTTAGAGCTCACAAACTGAGGGACGAGTTGTCCCCCAATTGTAATCTCCCCCCCTACCTGTTTTTTTAAATCATGCCATAAAACAACATTTTCTTCTTTGGCTTTTAAGACCAAATTGAGATTTGTAAATTGCTTCATGTGGCCTTAATGATTTCTTTATACAATACAGATACAGAGGGGTATCTTTACCTTAATTTATTGGTTTTTTTTTCTTGTGTGTGCGTGTGTGTGTGTGTGCGTGTGTGTGTGTGTGTGTGTGTGTGTGTGTATAGGTTTAAACATTAAATGTAAAATAAATAATAAAAAATAATAAAAAGGCATTGTCTTTCATGATTATTAAAATATGTTCTCGTTAAAAGTCATTTCAGGCCTTTAGGACTCAAACTGAAACGTACTATAGGATCAAAGCTTTTATCCAGGAGTCCGTCACAACTTCCTTCCTTTCCATGAGATCCGTGCCGGAAACATGGGAATACGTGTTTTAAGGGTCTTAAAGGAACGAGCAGTGATGATAAATGTTTATTATTTGTTTCTTTGGAGTTAATCTGGATTTTGAACAAATGTTCCGTATTGAAGAAGGGACGACTGTGTCCCCCGTCTCTCCTCAGTGGACGTCCTGTCTTCGCTGATTGTGTGTGCACTAGTGTCACACACTTCCACAGGTGACATCCTGCATCATCGGCTTAAAAGGGCGGCATTAACATTTATATTATTCTATATTCTATGGATATACAACATGTTGAACTAAGATTATAAATTGCACAGAATGAACAGAAAAAAAATAGCGTTCTAACATCAAAGACATACATTATTCAGCAAAGGTCAAATAACCGAGTGAAAATAAATGTTTTGGAGAAAAAAAAATCAGTTTTGAGTTGAGGCTTCGATTAAATTAAAAAAAAAAATCTTTATTTTCATGCAGAAATGTATTCATCGATAGAAAAACAGTAAATCTTTTTTTTTTTCATTCTAATTCAAGAATATTTCAAACATATTATGCACAAAAAGAGCGCAGATATAACACACGATGAACAGATTTTAGCCTGTAAAACCTAATATTGGTGTCTGTTAGGCTCCAGCTCTTACCTTTCTGTGGGCTTGTACTACTCTCTGGTGGTGAATCTGCTGCAGCACTGCAGACACGATGCAATTAAATGAACTCACAGCCTTTCTACCTTCTCAACCAATTTGTTCTCTGAAAATATTCTTTCCCAAAATCACAATTTTACCTTCAAACTAAAAATTTCTGACCATATATTAGCTCTAAAACGACCTGGTATGTATTTTTCTTGTACACGCAAAGAAAAATATTTTGATTTTGCACAAAAGAAAGAAGCTATTTTCTGTGTGTTTCTCTGCAGCTAGAGTTATGGGAAGCTCGGAGGAAATGAGTCTACATTTAGCATCCGGCGGCTTTGCCCATTATTGTGTCCTAATAGCCTGCTCAATGGTGCAGCGTTTTATACGGGTTCACCGGTCAACCAAGACACACACCATTAGCCCGAGCAAACGCCGCCGTGCAATGCTACACAAAGCACACCTTATTTGTCCCACATTAGCTCTTCGATGTGGCATAGCATATTATATCAACAGCAGTGATTTATCAAATCATTTTGACAGTGATTTGCTTCACTAGCAACATCTTAGCAGCAGCAGCAGCATCAGCATCAGCAGCAGCCCTGCTCCACGTCTCCAGCTCTTCCCTCTGCTCCTCTACGAGGAGCTGCAGCAGCAAATAGATTAAACATGTGTCATTGAGCATGCTAAATGGCTTGCAACACATAATCATCTAAATAATTATGAGGCTGCCATTAAAGTGAGCTAGATTGATGACACAAGAGGCATTATGGCAAAAAAAACTGGAGGTAATGGAGCAAGGTTTGATGGGAGAGGAAGAGGGGGGCGACGGTGGAAGGGGGGGGGGGTCGAAGGGTGAAAAGGAAATACACTTTTTTGTGCCATTCCGTCCGTCAGTCTTTTCGTCTCGCTGTTAAAATCTGAGACTCAAAGTGTTGAGGGACAATAAGATGATTAGCCCAATCAGAGAAAGCAGTGAGGGATTGTGGGTAGGCTGTGGCAGCGCTCACAGTCGTCTCTTTGTCCTCCCACATTTCATTAATCAGCAACCTGAGGCCCCAGAAATCTGCTCAGCAGATTGGCATCTCCCCAATTTGTTTTTGTGTGGTGGGGGGGAATCCTTTCACAACCACTTTGCTGTTACCTGGAATTCTTAACCTTCTCTTTGTCTTCTATCTGTTGCTTTTTTTCATCTTTTTGTAATTCTTTACCATGATTTCTCCTTGAAAAAAACATGTCCACGATAACAAAGATGACCTCAGTTTAATCTGCCTGTTAAAGAAAAAAGAAGACGAAGCTCAGAAATGATTATATTCAATAATAACATTGTTAAACACACATGTGCAGTATGCTGCCTTCATTTAAATTTCTGTTGGAATACAGTTTGTCATTAAGTGTCCCGGATTAGAATGTTTTAATGAAACTCATGCATCAGCCTAAATGATGCGTCCCGTCAGCAGACTCGCGCCGCAGACACGATAATATTCTGCTCACGGCTCCCTTCCCTTTACACAACATTACCTCACAATGTCTGCCCGATGTTTCGTCTACACGAGTCCACTTTAATGTAGCAGGCAGGAAATCAACCTTAAATGAAGATGATGTAACACACAAATACACTTCATTTACACTTGAACACAGAGACGGAACGACGCCCGAAGCGTGATGGGATTACAGGGACGTCTGCACAGCCGTAATAGACTAAAGGTTGCAATCATTTTGATTTTATTAGCCTGAAACTTCACGGTCAATATGAGAGTTCAGGTGAATTATTCTAGAGAAATGAGTACAATGTGTTGGGGTATGCTGACGGACTCCATAAGCCCATCAGGAGTGCTGCTCGTGTCCTGGGCTGGAACCGGAGCCGTTGGTGTGGTTAGTAATCAGCATAATCAGCGCCTTATCGACCCTCATATACCTTCATGCCTCTGCAACACCCAGGATAAAGGACATGTTTCTGCTTTTAGGGGTACAATGGGACTTTTCACTGGGGCAGTACCTTCTTTGTGTCCTTGAAGCTGGGTACTTGTTTGTAAGCCCTACTGTAAAAAATATTATATTAACGCTACTGTACTGTATTTTATTAAAAATTGTACATTTCAATGAAAATGAAAATCCCTGAAGATTTGTCAAAATGACCCAAACGATGTAAAACCCGACAATGTTGGCTTGTGTTAAATTCTTCTCAGTATCACATTCAGTGTTTGTGGTTAAATCTGTTCCATAAAAAAAACTATTTGTTATAACTATGGCAGATGGCCAACATTTATTACACTGCATCAAAAACATTCAGTCGATGACAACATGGATACTTTCCTGAGTTAAGATCAAGTGTTGTAGAAAATCAGTAAACAAGAATAAACAAGGACAAGCCAGGAACTGACGAACAGAAGCGACTAGAATGAACTATAAATAATAATAATAATAATAATACATTTAATTTATAACGCACTTTACATTTGGATCAAATCTCAAAGTGCTACAAAGTAAAAGCAGATAAAAGCATTAAAAAAAGAATATAATAATAACTATATAAAAGCATGACCAAAAAGCAGCAATGTTAATTAAAAGTTATAGGTTCTGCTAAAAAGGAAAGTTTTAAGTCCTTTTTTAAATGTGTCAGTCGTCTGTGGAGCCCTCAGATGGTCAGGGAGGGCATTCCACAGACGGGGGGCAGCAGAACAGAAGGCCCGATCACCCATGGTGCTGAGAGTAGTCCGGTGAAGCAGGAGGCCAACTATAAAGAACAAACAACGCTGAAACTCGTTACTTGGGAATGATAATATTATTTCGCGTTATCAAATTATTAATATTTTCCTGTTATAACGTGATCATTGTTTTATTCCGCAGGTAGAAATTCATCAAAATGATAGATAAGCATATTTTCACTAAAACACCAGGGTATCAGTCACAATTTCAATAATCACTAACTTGAAATGAATGACGTTATATTGTGATACTGATACATATACTGTAAATGTTCTGGCATAACAGTAATGTGCTCCTGTAGTTTGCAGTGGGGACTATTCCTCTGTGAAGAGCAGTGGCGTAGAAGCGGGTTTTGGGCTGTATAAAGCCCCACTCGGGGTTTTCATGGGGTTGGTCACGTGACTGTTACCAGTTCCTCCCTTTTTTGGACCAGCGTCCATGTCTTCCTGGACACAACCTCCCCCTGCCAGGCCTCTCTTCTCGGGGTCGATACCGATGAAGCGCCTAAAAGTGTGTAAACAGAGAAAGCACATCAAATATTAGGTGTGGTAAATTAAGATTATCACAAAGTCACATGCCACTCTGGTGTTTGCCTGTGACGTCATCGGAGTTGTCTTTATTTCTTTGAGACAAATGGGAAACTAAGTGTGGCTAAAATGAATGACGAGTGAGATTGAAGTATAATTCCAAATGAATAAGTCAAGGAAAGCAATCTATTCCATTTACTGTCACTCAAGAGGGAAATACAGCAAATCAAACCAGGGTCACATGACCTCATCTTCTGAAAGAAGACCCTGTCAATAACATTATTCACTAATCAGTGTTATCTTAACTTTCTTTTGTTTCTTTTATTTAAAAGGAATCTACCGTAAATAAATAGGAACAGTGAAACAGTGAAACCTTCAAATCCAAGAGTAAAATTATATATTTTTCATTTTGATCTAAAAGTACACCGTCTCCTGATATTGCACTTAGCAGGCTGAGAGGAGTATTCCAGATGTCCCTCTCCCCAGCAACACTCTCCAGGTTATCCACGGGGATCTCCTCCCTGTTGAACGTGCCTGAAAATTAAAATGAGATGGAAAACCTCCAAAGGGAGGCGTCCTGGTTTGGGCATCCTAATCAGATGCCCAAACCTCCTCAACAGACTCCTTCTGAGGCGAAGGAATATAGCAGCTCTACTCCGAACTCTCTCCAGATGTCTGATCTCCGCACATTATCTCTATGGCTGAGTCATCCTTGAAGGATGCTCATTTCAGTCGCTCGTATCCTCGACCTCGTTCTTTCAGTCACTCCCCAGACCTCATGACCACAGGTGAAGGTCGGAACGTCGATGGATCAGTGAAATGAGACGTTTCCCTCACGACTCAGCTTTTTCTTCAGCACAACAGACGAATACAACACCCACATTACAGCTGAGGCCGCACCGGACCACCGTCTCCCGGTCCGTTTTCCCATCGCTGGAGAACAAGACACCAAGATACTTTAACTTCTTCGCCTGAAGCAAAAACTCACGCCGGATCCCTCATTTCCCAGCAGACAACCATTACCTCAGATTTGGAGGTGCTGCTTCAGAATTCTCATTTTACTCTGTTATTTATTGAGCTATATATATATATATATATATTTTATTTTTCCATGAAAGGTGTTTTAAGGAGAAACGTAATTTCATTATTTACGAATTGAAATAGATAAAAGGTTACGTTAAATCTGAATCACGGTTACCCCAACTCCCGCTCAATGTCAGCTGGGATATGCTCCAGCCCCCGTGACCCTGACCAGGACAACTGGTTACTTCTGATGATTGAATGAATTCATGAATATCACATTATATTCATTGTTTTGCGATATTATGTTTCGGTATAATCATATCCCTGAATAGTTTGGGACACAATTAGATTATGGAATCGTCATCGCCGCCGCCGCGTCTGATGCTGATCCTTTGTATTAAATCAAGAACCCAAAAACTATTTCACGCGTGCTGTCATTTTTTGATCACTACATATTACATAATTTTGGGGCCGATCCCTACCAAAAAACTGTAATTCAGAATTAATAAATGTTTATCTTATCTTATATCAGTTAGAATAAATATTCAGAATATTGTAGGAGGTATAATACGGACAGCGTAGGACTTGTTGGAAAGCAATATATAATATGAATAGTACATTCCACATCACCATCAACTACCATCCTGCCTGGAACAAATGCCAGTATTTTACGTCAAGTAGCGTCGAGTGCCGGACTGAGTGACGTAAAAAAAAGAGATAAGAACATAAAAAGGCGTTTCCTCCATCATTTCTATGTAACATATTCTGATCTGAGATGGTGTTCATTTCAGCCAAACTTACTGGTTATTTGGTTTTCCCATTTCAGGAAGTCAGAGCTGTGTCGTGATCGATCTTCTGCCACACCAAGGTAAAACATCTGACATCATGTTGTGGTTTAATAGTTAATAAGTGCTGGACTTCCTCTTATTTGGTAGAAATTGGACAATGTGTAAGTGTGAATAATGGTATAATGATGTGTGTCACTCACACTTGAAGGTGCATGATGAATAATATTATCTTTATTTCTCCATTAAATACAATACTTCACCAATCATAGCGTTCATGTGATTCATTTTCAGGAGCCATGTTGAGCAAAAACTTTCAAATCTTCTGTGATTGCCATCATTTTGCTCCATGAGATTGAGCCATGAGGCTCTTGGGACGGATAAAGATTGACTTCCTTTCCTTCCGGAGGATCTTCTGCCAAAGCTTTTCCCCACAATACATACCAATTGCAATGACAGCCTCCAGCCAATCAACAAACAATCAATGTGAGTCTATATTGCACCAACCTGCTCAGATTGGACCAGATTTCCTCTGGGACACAGCTAGCAACTGGGCAGTGCAACGAGATAAGATGACATGCAGCAGATGTAATCTGATGGAGAATTAGGTTGTCCTTAACTGTGAGGTGAGATGACATCATCATTGATGTCTTCGGGGAGGGAACAGTTATTTCCAACCTCATAGGTTTTACTAATTCCCCTAAAAGAAAGTTTATTGGATGGGACGCTATATTGGTTAGCATGCACTGATATGCTAGATTCAGTGGATGAAATGATTCTTCTCATCTTTGACTGCATGAAATATCTCAACAACTATTGGATGGATTGTTGGATTTGTTGCAGACATTATTGGCCCTCAGATGATTAAAGTGTTCTTACTTTGATGGTCTTAAGACCTTTTCTTTTGTACCATCATAAGGATGACAATTAAGACTAATGTCTCAACAACCATAGGATGGACTGTCAAGCAGTACAGATATTCAAATTCCTTAAACTTCCATGAATTGTAATAGTAAATTACTTGTAGTCATACTCTGACACATTTCTTCTACTGTCACCATCAGGTCTGAGGTTTAAGATGTAGTTCATAAAGAAACTATACCCATGCTCTTGTCCCCGACAGCAAGGGTCTATCCTCGAAAAAAGTCCCGTATTCCCTTTGTCTTATAAGGAAACCCGGCTGATTGAATCCCTCAAATTAAATGTGGAGTTATGAGTTATTGCCACAGTATTTTAATAAAAGATAAGAGAGCACCCTAAGCTGATTTGAACTATTAGCTCCCCCTAGTGTCAGAAATATACACCTGACATTTCCCAAAATCAATCCAGTTCTTCCTTGTATTGAGGTATATCGGGGTCTGAAGTATGAAAATTATCACAAAAAAAGTGTTTTTCGGGAAAAAGCTCCCCCAGTGAGTAAAGTGGGAACTTTTAGAATACAATATGATTTATGCAAGATAGGTCTCCTTGAGTCGATTCATAAGCACCTGTGCCTCAGCCAGCTCCCTGAGTGCCTTCTTTTGCTTGGACCCAGTGACTCTGAGGGTTGTCAGCAGCTGCTGGGTGGATTATCCAACAAAGTTTTTTCCACCCTTCTTCTGTACACGCTCCAGCAAACACACTGTACTTCGTTTACCTCTCGAGGGCTGCCTACATCATCTCCTCCAATGGTGGTGTGATTGCCGCAACAATCACCGTCTGGGCAGGGATGGACCACAGAACGACTGGCCGTAGGGAAGTTGTGTTTATTTCGGGTGGGAACTTAAGCTGCTGGCTAAGGTCAACCCTCATCTGCCACTCACATCCGGGTTCCAGTATGGACCCCTTCCTCTGGTTGATGTTTCCGCTTCAGCTCCTTGCCTGATGAAGCTTATTTGCCGTTTGGGAAGATGAAGTGTTGGTTCTGATGGTATCGAGCCTGCGTTCTTCCAACACCTCTGCTAGTTTTTGGTTCCATCTGTACCGGCCCTGGGTCAAAGCTGATCTGCCACGGGTGAAAATGTGGTGTAAGTTGGCACTTTGGGCCTCACAGAGACTGCAATCTTTTTCTGAGCCATACCAGAGAGGAATGTTCTGGAGGCTTTGCGGGCTTCGTATGTTGACCTGATTAGGAAGCTCAGTCTTGCCTGTGGAATCCCCATATCGGACAAGGTTATGGCCCTTTTGGTGACCAACCCCCAGTTGGTCCCCCCGTGCTGCCGGTTGTTTCACAGCTCTGATCTTTAATGAGTTGTCCTCATTCTGTTAACTTCACCACCAGCTCTTTTTGTTCTTTCTTCCTGGCTTTTTGATCACAACTTGGGGGCTGGTCTCCGCCCCACACCCGCCTTCCCTGATGTTGTAGTAGGGTGATAGTCTGATCTTTCCCGCTGCTTCATTTGCGCCCTGTTCGCACTACAGCCAATGTTAGTTGGACAACTGGATCGGTTGCGTCCCCCAGCTCGAACAAAAGCTTCAACTTTTCCACCCTTTAGCTTAGATGGAGTGACGTCAATGGTAGCTGGAGTGGGTTCTTTCCAAACAGCACAGCATTGGAAAGGCCGCAGGTAAACCTAGCCATTTATGGATGCAGTTGTTTGAATTCAGGTCCATCCTCTGTACTGTTGTTGCAGAGATCTCCCACAACTTCAGTGACCACATCAGGCAATGGTACAGGGTGAATTGATGGCACCAGGTTCAGAATTTCCCTGGGAAGTGGCACTAAGTTCTAATTGGGTATAAAATTGAAAATGAAATATTCCATGAAATACGTTTGGAGTTATGTCCAGAAAAAAAGATAAAAAGAAGCTCCTCTAGTAAGTGAAATATACACTACTAGAGTAAAATAGGATATTTACAAGATATATATCCTTGTATATATGTAACTATCCCCAAAACACCCCAGTTCTTCCTCACACTAAAGTCTCATGCATTGTCACACCATTGTGCATCTCGTCCAGACACATCTGTGGCTGGGTCACAGAGTCAATCTGTTTTACAGGAAACGAGGTTCTGTTAAGAATGGGCACAGGAACTATGTGCTTAGGTTGAGGAAAGGGGACGTCATGTATGTTTGCTTTCTCCCTGTAGAGAAACTCTGGCACTTACTAGTAATTGTTGAACTGGTCTAATGGCATGTCGGAATGCTAAAATGTAATAATTATTATTATCACTGTGTCGGAATGATAAATAAGTAAAGGGGTATTTTTATGCCTGCAATATTTTCTTTTTTCTTGGTGAGCATGTCTGTGGAGTTAGTGGCATTAACACTTCGGTCCAGCCACCCTGCAGAAAAACTACAGAGCTGCCAGCATGACTGTTACTCCACTATCTGTGTACAGCAGCTATTTTGGGTACGTATTGTTAGCGCGTTCATCCTGATAGTGTTTGTGCTTCCACACTTATGATATCACAAACTGCGAGCAGTACATTGAGATGGTCAAACAGAAGAGTAGAAGAGTGTTGCCCTCAATGATTGACGGATTGAGTACCTAACAAGGGGAGGGACCATTATATGAAGTCTTCGTCTTCGTCTCATCCGTCCACTATATTATGTTTCTAGAAAAACATAACAAAATAAATAAGCAGTTGTTGAGCTTTCAGTAGTACCAGAGTTCAGCCCGGCCTTAGAAGCACCATTCCCGATGAAACAGTAGAATCAACTTGAACTTGTTGGACTCAGTTTTAAAGATGAATTTCAGCAGAAAACACCCGATGAATGAACTGTCCCATGTTTGACATCACACATTTGTGTCGGCGTTGATTATTATGGTAATGATTTTAAACAAAGGATGTGATCTTTATCTGTCTATGGAAGTTTCTGTTTCATTGATTGATTTCTGTTGTGAGATTTTTAGTCTATTTGCTTTAATCGAATGTGAAAAAAATGAATAAAACCTCCCATTTACTGTTATTGATACGCAGCATCTGGCTGGATCCGTCTTGGAGAAACGTAATGACATACAAGTGCTGTATTTGAATTAGAATAAGAAATAGCTTAGAAGTAAAAACAGAGTGTCCTACAGAAACGTATATCACCTATAAAAAATACTTCAAAGGGAAATAAAAACCTTTTAGACAGAGTACAGCGCAAGATCATCACAGCAATCACTCTTTAGTAACAATGGAGACAAAAATGGTCTTCTACTCGATTGGTTTTAAATTTAAGTGCATAATAATAGTAATAGAAAAGACATGCTTTCTCTCTCTCTCTCTCTCTCTCTTTCTCTCTCTCTCTCTCTCTCTCTCTCTCTCCAAAAGCAATTCATTTAACTCAAGGAGCTTTACCTGCAGGCTACAACAGCTTTTCAAGTCAGACGTCACTCTTGCAACCTTTGTTTTCCTGATTGTCTCTCTTCACAGTAAGAACACATTTACTACCGTTAAATGCCATTTACCAGCCGTGCTCTTACATCACAGGCCCGCAGAATGAGTGTAGGAGCGGAAACACAGGCTTGTTCCGTCTGAGAGCTCTGTAAATATACTTAGGTTTATCTACGGTACAGGTAATGCAGTGTTCATGGCAACCCCCAATCCGTAGAGCTCTGTTTACATTTCATTATAAAAGAGATAATGCTGGTCTTTCCACAATGCCCTGGTTGTGAGTTGAAAGTGAAAGCTTATGAAGTCTACCTCTCACTTAATGCTGTAATCTTTGACCGGACCATGTATTTAAACTCGAAACCTATCACATATCTGTGTCTCATAAATTAAAATGACCTCTGCACACTGCTTAGTTGGAGCCATTGCTCACCCAAAGCATTGGCAAACAAAGAGGTTCCTTAGGCGAGAACGTGGATATCTTGTTCTGAACAGAGTCAGCGTGTCCTAATTCTGTGTATCTAACTCCTTTGGTGGATGTTTTTTTTATCTAGTGGGAGTTTGGTTGGATCAGCGGCAGGACTCTCGTATTAGAATATATGATCCCTTTGTTTTGATTGCTCCATTGAGCTGGACCTGAGGGCGGACAGTCGGAGACAGACGGAGACAGGCTTAAATTCTTACCGAGTGTATTGTGGATTCTTGTGTGTGTGATTATTATGGTTTATTCAATGAAAAAAAAAAACTTTTACCTGCAGCCATCATATCATATCAGTTGTTTCCTCCAGAAAAGCCAGGAAACACAGATTCGAAGGAGAAAGTGCAATGCTTCTAAGAAATTAAGAAAGGTGAATGTCCGAATTGAAGTTGTTGGATGATGTTTGAGGGAAAGTGAGAAGGAAAAAAACCTGATCAGTTGCATGAATCTGAGTTGAATAGTGTTAAACTAATAAAACAGGGGTTGAGAGAAGAGAAAGGATGTCGATCATGACGATGATGAGATATGCCTATAAGAAGTAGACCCCCAAACATACCTGTAAATGGTCCTTTTGTTTATAAATAAATGTATCTGAGTAAAGATAATAAAAGTTGCTGGAAACACTTTATCAGATCTATTATAGTCAGCAGTGTGCCTTTGGTTTGATGTGGCTTCTGTGAATCCTGTTTTTGTGCTTGCTATTTGTTCTTCCCGCCAGTGGATGGAGACAAAATTGCTATTGAATACTGATATGTAAACTCTTTGCAGAGGTGAAAACTAACAGCAGGCCAAGTAAAAAATTATCTATAGACAATACCACTCATTATTTACAGATAAACCATTGATTTTCTAACCATATTGGCATCTTCTGATAACTACGCTACCAAATAGTAATTATTTCCTCCAAAATTTTGCATTGTTTGGTTTTCAATGAAAGCTTGAATGACAAAATATCTCTCCTTAAATCAATATATTACAGAATAAGACCATCAAACTAAAATAGTTTATTTATCCAAACTTTGTTTTTTCATCTTTCACCTAAACTGTGTATAAACTGCCCGAGCGAATGTAATTTATAGAAACACCACTAAATTTTGCTTTTATCTTTAGGTTCTTTTTCACCAGTGTGATTCTTCATATGTTAATAGATCTTACCACAATGCTGTACTTTGACTTTGGCAAAGGATCTGAATACCTCTTCCATTACTGACAATGAGTAATGAGAGCACATGCAGTTATATGTTGAGAAAAAAAAAGTTAATTCTTGATTGTTGCTCTGCAATTTCAAGAGTACAAAACGGAGAGGTAGTGTTAATTTGCATGAATGAATATGAGAACTTACAAATATGTGTAATTGTATTTATAACTATGTATGTGTAAAAATATACAGTTATATCTACACTTATATACACACGGATTTCCATAATGTATCCCCAGTTTGCCACAGAGTTTGCGCATTAGGAACATTCCTGTGAAATAAGGTTAACTTTAAATTGCTAATGTTAACCACGCCCATAAATCATCTATCTTTCGTTCCATTGGTTAATAATCAAAGATGCGCTACCTGACCGGAATTTGGTTGGCTCAAACTAATGTCAATCACCCTCTCCTCCCTGACTATATGCAAATCGGCGAGGAGACGCGGAACAGAGAGAAGGAGAACATAGCGGGCATTCTCATTGAGAGAAGGACAAACGGCAGTTGTCCTTCATCATTTTTGCTCTCCTTTATTCTCTCTCTGGCCTGTTGGTGCTATTTATTGGATTAGACTTTGACAGCCACTGTGTCGCTGCGAAGATGGCGCAGCCGGACAGTAAGAAGATCTTCTTTGAGAACCTGTCGGGAGCGGGGAAAGCGATCGCCGTACTGACGAGCGGAGGAGATGCTCAAGGTAAACCCGCACTTCCAAGGATTTGTGTAGTCGCACATTAGTAAAAAGTCCCGGAGAGGGTGAAAACACGGGGCTCCACATCGGTGAGGCTGAACTAGACTGTTAGCGGGGAGGTTTTTGGTTACAACACATTAACATTAGATTAAACAGTGAGAAGAGTGAGGCAGGAAGTTAGCATGCTAACCGCTAACAGCATCATCCTCTCTGTGCCTTGAGTGACACACATCTCATCAGTTCAGACATCTATCAAGGTCGCCACCTATCTTCTTCCCATATTCGCACAGTATTTAATAATAAAACACCTTGTGTTCCAATTCCATTGTACCACCAGCCATTGCACTCTATTAAAACAGTGACAGGCATAAACCTGCAGGCCACTTCACTGGGTCTGTCCTACAGGCTGTAAACGGACAGAGAGCTGCAGGAGCTCAAAACATGCAGAAAATCATTCTGATCATGCTCAGATTCGGAGATGTCACTCCTGACATTGTGGTTTACACTCAGAGTGAGGATCAGCGGGTGCATGTCTCTGCATCCTGTGTACGTGATGAACTGCAGACATCCCTATGACGTCACCAGGAACCCTGAAGATCTGATAACTTCGTCACAAGTCAAAAAAATCACCGCAACACCACTTTTTTCAGACAGTTGCGTCCTTTCACTTTAGATTTTTCTGAAAATCTTTGCCGTGATAGTGTAATTGGACTGAGTTTTGGACAGTTTCTACATTTGTTTTTAATTTCAACCTCAGATCCAATAATACGGTGTAAATCCTATTTAAAAATCTTATATTAAAGTTTAAAGTAATATAAATGTATAACATTGTTTAGCTGTTTCTGGAGGGGGACATTTTACATTTCCAAGAGCATGTGGAACTTTGTCTGATGAAGTGAAGCACAAGGGTTAAACTTGACTCACCACTTGTTGCTAACTTACCATCCCCATACTTATGTTGCGTGTGTCTCACTAAGAGCATTTCTGTCTTTTCCCTTTTTTATTTTTTTGATAATTTGGCTATGATAATGAATTAGGCTTGAGTTTCGGACAGGTTGTGAAATTTTTGGGGGTGACTTTGTCATTTCAAACTCAGATTACATCAATAATTCACGGTGTAAACAATATTTATCCTCATAACACGTTTTGGACAAAAATGGCCGCCAATAATTGATTCCATGTTCTTCAGCTTTTATTTTTATTCTTTGCTTCAAAATGTTTTTTACATTTTCATTGTTTGACACATAATAGTGAAAATCCCTGCTATAGTTTTTATTTCCTGTATCAAACTTCCCGGTTTTATCATAGAACCAACTAAGACAATGATTGTAACTAGAATGATTTTAACTGGAATGAACATCGGACCTGTTCTTTAAAAACCACAAGATCTGGTCTTTAAAAACCACTAGTGTAGCTGCGCCAGGTTGTTCTTCAGTGTGTGCAGCACATGATTCCTGCTGGTGACAATCCCATATCTTCGAGAAAAAGTCGTTAGAATTTGACTCTGTAACCTATTTTTTCTGTTTATCGCATAAGCACATACTAAATGTTTCCTGTTGCTGAGCAGTGTATTTTAGGTGCTCTTATTTTGAAGGATCAGAACGGAAGTAAAATTGGTCGGCATTCTGTATGTGTTCTGACGTGATGTAATTAGTCAGAACAGTACTTGTTAGTTCAACTCTGTTTATCATTAAAAATCATTCAGAGCAGCCTTCACAAACACTTTCTCAAGTTTAACTGACAAATACATGTTTGTACTTACTTGTTTATTGTTTGATTATGGTAGCGTCGTCAATGCTAATTCCATCAGCATGTATATGGCAAGTCCCATTACTTGTTAGCAGTAAGGACCAAGCCCTAATTATTTATCCACATTGTTGTGTGGCAATAATTATCTGCCAAAGTTAACGCTAATGTTTTGGGGAGAGTAGGATAAAAGAAGAAAATTAAACTGCAGCCTCTGGCTGTGACCATTGATCCGTAGGTCTGTGGACATCTCCTCTGGTCATGCAAGACTAATGTGCATAATTAAATGACCATTGCACGTATTGCTTGAAAAATAAAATAAATACAGATTTTATTACCTGAGCCGGAGGAAACAGTACAAAACCGTATGTATGTATGTATGTATATATGTGTATGTATGTGTGTATGTATATATATATATATATATATATACATACATACGTGTATATGGACTGTGCAGCAATTCAATTTTGTCTTTCTCAAACATGGGCACGCCACAACTAGATTGTAGAATGGGAAATGAAATCATCGTTTATCTCCTAACAGACTTTGTATCAGTCCGTCGGGGTGTTCTTTTACTTCATGAGGATTATTTGAACCCTTCCATTGTCAATAGACTTATAGATAGACAGAAGTAAACAATTCAATCATTTATCGCAATTATTTGAGTGACCATTTTTGCCAACATTCCATGATCCTTACAGCTCCATCTATGAGGTCTAAAAATTAAAACCCTCCTGTTTTCATATTTTAAAGGGTTATTTTAACAAATCTTACACATGTAATAGTGTTGAAACGTACAAATAATAATAATAATTACACTTTTCTTTTTAGTATTGTCTTTGAGTAAGCAGTTATATAGTTGCAAGGTGAATTTCTGTTGATTTTTCTGTCATTGAATATCCAAATTTTCCACTGACACTCTACATATGTTGTTTAGTGTTAATATGGGAATACTGAGTTAAATAGTTGGTTTATTGAACTAATATTTACATTTTTGATTTATTTTATGGTAGAAAAAAAAAAGTTATTCTTGTTATTTCCTTTTTCCTTTTTTGCTTGTCTGTATTTTCACATGACCTAAAAAATATTTCAGCACTGGTTCTGCTTTCAGAAATATAACAGAAAAAAAAAGAAAAGAAGATAAAGAACGTAACTGTACTTAATATAATTTTGTTCTTAACAATCACCATATCAAATGCATGAATCAT
Source organism: Lophius piscatorius (assembly GCA_009660295.1). Lineage (NCBI taxonomy): Eukaryota > Metazoa > Chordata > Actinopteri > Lophiiformes > Lophiidae > Lophius > Lophius piscatorius. The sequence goes on from VRLP01004552.1 coordinate 27,008, forward strand.
CCACTAACAGAAACTCAATCATAATAGCCCATTAAAGCTACTAAGTGTATTTAAACTAAAGGAAACTCACACTTCATACACTCATATCAAACCTTTGTGCTGTGGAGGTGAGGGGGAGCCCCCGTCTTTGTTCTGAGTGGGTGAAAGCTTTCCCACAGGTGACTTGGCTCTTTATATAGGTCATGAGTCTCTGCCAATCCATGAAGAAGGAGGAAGAGGAGCTGTGGGGGGGGTTCACACATACCTCCTGCAGTAACCCAAAGTATCCCAGGTTCAGTTCATTTGACAAACATTATTATATACTATTATGAGTTCATTAAGATTTGGAGAACCACCTGTTACATCATGCATGTTCAAGGGTCCAGTGGAGCCCTGCCCGCATGACATGGACCTAGCCTGCATAATTCAAACAGATGCAGCTAAATGGAATGCAGCCATCTATTTATACTGTTTAGAACTGCGACATGTCAAAAGGTGGACCCTGAAGAAGACCCCTGTCAAAGACACCAGGACCTGTTGCAGCGCCATTTTTCCTCTTTCTGCACTTCCTGCCAGTGAGGACTATCCACTAACCGCCGACTGCCTGCTAGGTTGTGTAACAGAAATGCGTTGATCACCGGTTGGTTGTCGCAGAATTAGAGCTCAGCACTGGCCCATAAATGAACACACGCACAGAAGAGCTGGCCCCGGAGCTGACCAATGAGGAGGCAGCATGCATGACAGGAGCTGAATGTCAGGGAATGTTCTGTTTGCTCAGGCTTTACTGCTCACTCCTCACAAGTGTCAGTCTCGCAGAACGAGATGGAGGAAATCAATGTGTGCATTTTTTTAATAAAGACATCTGAGTATGGAAGATATATCTCTAGGATATTTCTTAGATGTCATCTTTATCCGTCTCCCAGCCTCTAAACTTCTTCTCGCCTCTCTGACAATGACCGTTCATTTGAACATCATTATGTAACAACACAGCAGGTCATGGGCTGCAGCACTGAACGGCCTATAGAAGAACTGGCCCGTTTTATTCATGGTGGATAATCGATTAGTTTTATCACGTTTCATGTAGGAAAAACCCCACCAACAATTTCTGAAGATTAAACTTTCCAGTAGCCTTCCTCGTGTCTTTTGGATATTTCCGTTGCTATCTTCTGCGTGTCCTTGGTGGCCGAAATCTTTGTGTTGCCTAGTAACAGGGTTGCCGGCTGCTTTCAGAGCGGTAGTATTTGCCAGTTTGTGTAGAACAAAGGAAAGGCGGTCCGTTCTTCCATTCTCCTTTTCATATCTGCTCCTCGCAACCCATTTCCCGTCGGCCTGATGGGACTGAGGTATCATCAATTAAAGCCAACGTTGTGTTGACATTCAGGTCACAGCGCTGATCCTGTCCACTTTTCTCAGTTCACTCTGGCTCAACGCTGTGAGGCTGGAGGAGGAGAAGGGAAACCTGGCAGTCAGTGGGCTGGAGTGAGAGTAGACTCCTCTCCTATCCACCCACAGACAGTGTATGCTCATATGGTCTGGGTTCTAATACACTGATTGTTTCACAAATTCACTGACACATAAAGTACATATATGTGTCATATAAGTAAACATAGTTCTTTAATGCAGTTCGTTGTGTGAAGTGAAATAAACATCCGTGGCCAATAGCTCTTCATTTGTCCTGCATATTAGTTTGTTTTATTGTTAAGGTCTTATTTTTATTTCTTATTTTTCTTTCAGGCATGAATGCGGCGGTACGCGCCGTGGTTCGAATGGGCTTATATGTGGGAGCAAAAGTTTATTTCATTCATGAGGTGAGTCACGGGCAAACAAATACCTCACTAACATCATTTTTGTAAGGTGTGTAGGCAATACGTTTGTAGCAAAATTCAATTCTTGCACTTACACTCACAAACACTAACTGCTCACCAATGTTTCGGTATTATACCTTCATCAGGGAAAAATACCTCGTTATACACATTATTTTGTTTGGGGGAATTCCATTTTTTTCAAATTTATGAGGTGAGACGTCCTTTTCTACTCAAATGGCCTATAATTGAGGTTCTATGTGGATTTTGCTATATTATTTTTTTAAGTGTGAACAATGACAGACTTTAATAAAACCCTAGGTTTATGTCACAAACAAAGGTTGAGGTAAATGCTCCCCCTAGTGGACATAGGTGATATGTAATATAATGATATTAAAGCCTTTTTCTTTGAAGAAAATTCAGGCAAGGATAGAAATATTGTTTTTTTGTGTTTAATCACAGGTTACTCATATAAAGGATTGGTAAATGTTACTGACCCTGGTCTTACCTGTCCATAGACATCAAGGTTATTCTAATACACCTGATAATTGTCGAGCTGTTTTAAGTTTACATCGGGTATGTAATTCAGGCGTTGTCCTGTAGGACAGTGAGATGTGTAGCCGTACCATATCTAAATACAAATGCTATTTAAAGAACGCTTGTCATCTTTTCTATGTATTTTATTGTAATGTTTTTAACAACGTAATATCAACAAAGTCAGGCACTATGACAAGTCTTTCAGATAAATGGAGGAGGGACTCTGCTGTATAATGACGACAACAGGATATCAGTCTTCATCTCTGAGCAACGTGATGTTTCATTCCCACGTAGCAGATGTTATAAAATCCTCACGGAGAGTCGTGTTCTGCGGTCTCATGCTGTGATCCCTGCTCAGCTGTGCATGAACCCTCCTTGCTCAGCATGCTGTTACATAACTGAGTTGAGGCTGCAGTAAATCATTGAGCAGATCACAGTACTCTGGGTCCCCTCCTCTTCCTGCTTCTGCAGTAGGTTCACTTTTGGGTCGGTACCTGGATTTGGTCAATGGTACCAAAACAGGTTGACAAACTTTCTCATTCTGTGATTTCTGAACTTTTAAACTCCAACAGTTGGAGAGCGCTGTAATAACAGTTCAGGGCAGGAATTCGCCCGTTTTAAAGTTCTTTCTGCCTCATTCACAGAAGAAGAAACACCGGCTCTTCCTGTCTGTCCGTCATGATGTTGTCACTCTCATATTTCTTGCTTACTGTAATTATTGTACCATCATAAGTGTTTGCGTTTGTAGTCTGCTTTGGCTCCACTCATAAATCAGAGTCTCCCCTGAAAAGACGGTAATATTTTCCTGCAGACAGTGTGCAGTGTGATAGAGTTAGTGTTCTCACGCTTAATATTCAAACACACACACTCCTTCGGCGGGTTACATATCATGTAATGGATTTCCCTAGCAGTCATTTTTTTTGGCTTGTGCAGTAGATATCTAAAATAAAAACTCAGTCATTAAATACACACTGAAGGTGCCTCAGCTAAAACGTCATTGTTCTTGTAGGGTTCCAGCATTGGTTGTAGGCATGCAAATGTTAGATGACGTAACTTCAGGGGACTTGTTTTTTCAGATATTTAAACAGGCCAAACCTCCACTTTTTGATATCTTTTGTGTTCAGTTAGGTGTTTACTCAGGTTAGACGTTACCAGAGGCAGTTCTCTAGTTTGTGTTTATGTCTCTGTTTAGAACAGAGGAGGGTCCTCTATGGCACATATATATGTGAAATTCTGAGCTTTGTGGCTCTGCTGGCTGGAAAAAAATGTTAAAAGCTCATCATGTAGGTCATACAGCCTCTCAAACACACGGCCTTTGCTCCGCCATCGAGGAGAATCGGGTCCTTACGTTTCGTTGACAATTCCCCCAGATTGCTTTCAGTTTGCCCCACTTGTTTGTGAAGTCTTTCCTTATGTTATGTCTGGCAAATGAAGTGCATACCATGCTGTCTGAAGGACGCAAAACAGTCTGCCGTGGTAGATTGGCCGACATTGTAAGCATAATATGGTCTTGCTGGATCTGAGTGGCGATACTCCGCGATGAAACCGGCAACCCGGTGTTCAGGGATCTTCTCTGTTAGAAAAGATCTGTCCGGTATAAACCCAAGACAACTGAGACTCCCCGAGTTAATACCGTTTCCTCAGGGGATCAGAGGAGAAGATTTCTCTTGATCAGCGAGGCTCCAGCACGAGGCTCGACTTGGACATGGTGGAAATGTTGCGCTTGGATGAAGCTGTCATGTTAGATATTTTTTGCGTGCGTCAGTTGTAATTTAGTAGGGTCGTTGGCGTTAAAACTGCAGCCTTCAAACTTTTAGAGTTTCTCTTTACATTTTCTGCTCTGCACGTTGGTTTAGTGTTGGCATGGTCCGGTAAAATAAAACAAAAGTGATCCATCCAGTTCAGTTTAAGCTGACGGTTTTCCTGGTCGACTCTCCTGTTTTATTCTTTCAAAGCCATTTTGTCTTCAGTTTAGTATCCGTGACTTGCAGGTGATAACAGGCGATGTGCGTTGGTGTTTCCCAGATCATCGAAGACTGTGGTTGCGCACGTCCTGGTGTGTGTGACGTCAATGCGTGCCTTCTGGGTAAAGCTGAGTCCAGATAGGGTGTGATACGTACATATATACTTTATTTAAAACAGACACGGCTTTCTCTTTTCTCGGTGTTTCCTTCCATAGTGTGTATAATTGTTACAACCATGACACTTGATTAAAGATCATGACACCAAAATCTGATATTGTGACATCCCTACTCTAAACTCTGAAGTCGCTCTCATCTGCACTCTCTGACACCGACCTTTGACACTGATTGATTTAACATGAGCAATACGATGTCATTCTGTCTGCGTGACCCTTCACGAGGACAAAAATGTAAAGGATTCACATGGAGTTACTGTAAGAACATATCCTTGATGTTCCTCGTGTCGGTGTTTCATGAGGTCTGATTTATTCCGAGCGATGATGACCTTACTGTTACCTATGTGGAACTCTCTCGCATGTACTTACTAAGACACTTCATCTCTTTTCTGCATCAGGGGTATCAGGGTATGGTGGACGGTGGAGAGAACATAAAAGAAGCCACTTGGGAAAGTGTTTCCAGCATGCTGCAAGTGGTGAGTAAACATCCAAACCATCCTTTAGTTTCTGTTTTGACTCTCCAGCCTTAAATGGAAGTGAGGAGAGCGTGAAGGAGGATCATGCCAGTCATGAAACTAAACGGAGGGTTCAGAGTGGTTAGAGGTGTCATCTCTTGAGAAACAGTATCTGTGTTCGGTAAACAGGGTTTACTTCTGTCCCTGTGACCTTTTACATGAACAGTAACACCACAAGAACAGAGAGAAGAAGAACTGAAACAAGTCAAAATCACAGGAAATAGAAGTATGCTGAGGAACTGTTCACCGTTGTCGTCATCAGGGTGGGACTGTCATCGGCAGTGCCCGCTGCAAAGAGTTCCGTAGCCATGAGGGACGCCTGAGAGCAGCTCTCAACCTGGTGCAGCGCGGCATCACCAACCTGTGTGTGATCGGTGGAGATGGAAGCCTGACGGGAGCCAACCTCTTCAGGGAGGAGTGGAGCGGGCTGCTGAACGAACTGGTGGAGCAAGGTACTGTGGGAAAACCCGCCCCTCTTCTTTTTCCCATGATGCTGTTTTCCCTGCTTAAAACCCATCAGGACTGCTTGCTCTTAAAAGTCACCACTAGGGTTGCGTGATAAAAGCTGTATCTGGTTATTGACCGGAAGGATGAACGAGTGAGTAAGTTTGGTTCCTGTCTGGAAAACGCTGGTAACATTCAGTCCCTTTTGGATTTGGCCCAGAAGTCATACTTTCACACATCAAGAGTGAGTTTCTGACCGCATTTTAGTTAAAGAAGTTCACTGAAGAAAAATTTGTTTTTTAAGTTTAAAGCCATCCTGTGCTGACCGCCGGGCCCCTGCTCAAAGTTAACAACGTTTTCAAGCGGCTGAATGGCTGCTGAGGGATTAAACACGCTGACGCTGAAATACAAATTAAACTCTATTAATATCATATAATTAATTAAAAGAATTAATATAATTAAAGACTTGCATCGACTCTGTTGAATTCTGAGATCTGATCAATGACCACAAACAGGAAGTAGTTCTTCCCGTTTGTGGTTATTTTTTTACCATCATACATGGTAATAATACCATGTATGAACGATTAGTCCAGAATACAAGTTATAAATCCCCAACTACAGAAGGATGAAGGTAAAAACATATCAGAACCTCAAAATGTTAAAATTGACTGAAATTTTGTCTGATAATTTTGAGAAGTTTCTCAGAACTCTCTTCATTACCTTTCTGACAGAAAGAAGTCTTAAAACAGTATTTCTGTTGTTTGCAGTAGAATATCCCCTCATGTTGTTCCTGCTGTATGATTATAGAGGAATATGATGAGTGAGTGAGTTAAATACATTCAAGAATATTTATATTTATAATACATTTCTATAATTTATTTTTCGTGAAGGTAAAGCAAAAAAATCGCCTTTTTTGTGATGTTATGACAATTGAAACATAATGTGTGTGTATATGTATATATATATGTATATATACATGTATATATATAGATGTAACGGTCTTCCTCTCTGTCTTGAATTTAATGACACAAACTATTATCCCTGTAAAGTTCTGGTATATAATAGTCTTAAAGTTGTGAATGTTTGTTTGTTTGAATGAAAGGAGAAGCCTCTTTAGGCTCCATCTCATTTCCTTTTTATAATAGACTGGAATTAAATCCTTTTAATTAACATATTAACGATGAGGTCAGATTACATTTATAACTAGGTGACTAAGTCAAACAGTTGTATTTTCTTTAAAAGCTGTTTGTATTGTAAATAAAAAAAAAAGAATGTTTGGACCACACCTTGTGCTCTGTGGTTTGTGATGTTATGGAAACAAGCTGTGAGAGTGACCTCCCTGGAATTCAACTGAAAACCCAGACCAGGCCCTGGTCAACCCTGAATCCTTCATCATTCCAGGCTCCATTGAAGCTGATGCTGTTCAACAGTATTCTGCCCTCCACATCGTGGGTATGGTCGGCTCCATCGATAATGACTTCTGTGGAACTGACATGACGATCGGCACCGACTCCGCTCTGCACAGAATCATCGAGGTGGTGGATGCAATTATGACAACTGCACAGAGGTGAGGGGCGTGTTCTGAAACGGGGCTGAAAAATGGAATGCCAGTGTAGGATTTGAGGATTGAAGGAACGTAAAGAAGTTGAAATAAGAGATGCTTTGTTGCTGACCCGTCAAATGTTTTCCTGAATCTGACTTTCTGTTCTAATCGATCAGTCACCAGAGGACGTTTGTGCTGGAAGTCATGGGTCGACACTGTGGGTAAGAATGATTCATAGAAGATCCAAAACCTAATTCCTGAGGATGGCACACTGAGACTTAGATCTCCTCCCTTTATCAACACAGTCCTCTGCCGTGTCTCCTCATAGGTACCTGGCCTTGGTCAGCGCCCTGGCTTGCGGGGCAGACTGGGTCCTGATTCCCGAGATGCCCCCGGAGGACGGCTGGGAGGATAAAATGTGTCAGAAACTGTCTGCGGTAACACAATCCGTTCCGTTCCTCACAGTAAACCCAATGACCCGTAATATACCTGTGAGGTGATGCTAGATAATGTGTCCTAGCTGTTCTGTCCAGAGCTGCCATTATTATGCTAAACTTTTACATCTCTTCTTCAGAGAGAGGCTCCTTACATTATCAAACAACCCTGACGTAAAGCCAGGCGTTAAGTCTGGTGTCCTCCTATGTTTATTTGATCTGCTTTGCAAACATGCCATTGTTCTATGATTCAGACCCGCTCCAGGGGCACAAGGCTGAACATAATCATAGTTGCAGAAGGAGCCAATGACAGGCACGGAAGGCCTATAACCTCTAGTTATGTCAAGGATGTGAGTACCTGAGTGTAAAGGAAGGGGAAGCCAGAAGCACGGCGTCCTGACAGATGGAAATCAGTTCTCTGAGCCACCGCAAGCCTCGACGCACTTCTCTCCGGCGGTTCGCTCGCCTCAAAATGTTTAACAGGATTTCAGCAGGAGTGTAAAAACTGACCCCACTCGCTCCTACAGCTGCTATGTCCACATTAATGCAGTGAAGACAAGCGGGGCAGGATACTGCTGATTACAAGCTGACAGAGTCTGTCATCGCGAGAGAATGTAACTGATGGCGTTGTCTGGCCCCCGTGCTTCTGAAAGACCATGTCACAGCCTCAGTCTCAGTTTTTCTGTCATGTTGTCTCTCCACCACCCCTCCTTATAGAACCGGGCAGGGATGAAAAGGCTGAATATCATAATAGTAGCCGAAGGGGCGATCGCTCGTAACAACACGCCCATAACCACTGACTATATCAAGAATGTGAGTACAGAGCTGTGTGTACGAGTGTGACGGCTCCAGCTTGGACTGACCTCTGTGTGACCTCTACTATTGTTCCACTGCCCTGGTGTAGCTTTGACTGTTTGCTGTGTTTCTGGAGTTCTCTGTCAGACGCACGCTATAGTTTGGTAAGACGGCTTTCACCCTGTTCCAGCACCTCTGCAAGACTCTATGCGGGCACACCCACTAAACCCCCCCAGCCAGACGTTCGTTAAATCTAATGTCCTGTGTCTGTAAACGCCTCGTCTGATTCTACTCAAAATGTTCACACAGTCCAGATTAGCAGAAAGTAGGGGGTGACCAAAGTCTTCTTCACTCCGGTCCAAGTTCTGATTCAACTTCTCCATTCAAGTGAAAAAGTACAGACTCTGAAATGTACCCAAAGTATGGAAGAAAAGAAAAAAAGTATAAAAAGAAAAAGGCGTAGTATCAAACTTAAAGGCACAGGTGTAACGGTAACAAGTAGAAGTATGAAAATTAAAGAAACCGACATTTAAAGGTTATTTTTACTTTTACTCTTAATTTTACTCCAAAGGAAACGTTGAAAATGTGTTAATGTAAAATAAACAGATATATTAGTTAAAAAAATACATAAAAGTAAAAGGTACTAGTATAAAATTAAAAATTATAACAGTAAAACTAATGTGACCAAAGTCAAAGGTACAGTTGTAACAGTCGTAAAAAGTATAAATATAAAAAATAAATAAATAATAAAAATAAAAAAGCATACATTTTAAGGGTACCAGAGTAAAATTAAGTGTAAATGTAAAAAGTACTCGAAAAAAGTTAACATACTAGTGTAAAAGTACAAAGAGTATTTAAAAAAAAAGATGCTTGGATAATATTTGAAAAAATATATAAAAGTACTGTAAAAGTAAAAACTAGCAAAAAAGTAAATGTAAAAGTATAAAAGGACAAAATGTGGAAATAAAAAAAGTATTTGTAAAAAGCTAAAATATACCTGTGTAAAAATGGAAATCATACTCATACTAAAAAAGGTGTTACCGTAAAATGTACTAGAATAAAAATAAAAAATATTAAAAGAAAAAGTAACTAGTCACAAAATAAAAGGTACAGGTGTAACTGTAAAAATAAAAATAAATAAAAAACATACATTTTAGGGGTAAAGGGGTAGAGTAAAATTAAGTGTAAAAGTAAAAAGTAGACATTGTTAAAAAAGTTAACGTATAAAAGTACAAAAGTATTTAAGTAAAAGATGCTTGGAAAATAGTTGGAAAAATATATAGAAGTAAATGCACTACTGATTAAAGTAAAAAGTGCTCAAAAAAAACACAATAAAAGTAAATGAAAATGTGTAAAAGTATTTCTGAAAAGTGAAAAAATACTAGTGTAAAAGGAAAAAAAAACTTAAAAGTTAAGAAGAGAAACCAAACATTATAAAAGTGTTGAATAGGTATTATAAAGTAAATTAAATAAAAAAATATGAAAGTAAAACAAAAAAAGATACTTTGTAGAAAATTGTAGAAAGCTCATAAAGTTTTTGAAAGAGTAGAAGTGAAGTGAAAGGGAAGCTCTGTTCAAACTTCTGACAGGTTCTGGTTCTGGTTTTTAGTAACTTCTGTTCAGCTTTTCAGGCAAAGAAAGAGAGTAAAATTAATCGACTAAAGTAGCGAGTATGCTTTGAAATGTAGGCAATAAAAACGGTTTTAAAATGTAGGGAGTAAAAGTAAAAAAAAAAAATACTCAAGTGAAGTACAGATACCTGAAAGTATTTGTACTTTGTAACTTCTACTGTATGCCGTGAATGTTTCTCATCTAAGGCAAACATGTCAAGTATTTTTTTTTTTATCGGGAACTTGCTTTGGATCGTCTTTGATGTTCAGTTTGAGCTCCGAGCTAACATGACTGAAAAATGAGAATGGCTTGCTTGTGCCCTGCTGTTTCCCCTTCTCTCCAGCCTCTCTGCTGTGTTTGTGTCTCCGTGTGTGATGTGTGTGTCTGTCCGTGTGATGCGCGTGTCTGTCCGTGTGATGCGTGTGTCTGTCCGTGTGATGCGCGTGTCTGTCCGTGTGTGATGCGTGTCTGTCCATGTGTGGATGCCTGTGTCTGTCCGTGTGATGCGCGTGTCTGTCCGTGTGATGCGCGTGTCTGTCCGTGTGATGTGTGTCTGTCCATGTGTGGATGCCTGTGTCTGTCCATGTGTGGATGCCTGTGTCTGTCCTTGTGTGATGTGTGTGTCTGTCCGTGTGATGCGCGTGTCTGTCCGTGTGTGATGCGTGTCTGTCCGTGTGTTGTGTGTCTGTCCTTGTGTGATGCGTGTGTCTGTCCGTGTGATGCGCGTGTCTGTCTTTGTGTGATGCGTGTGTCTGTCCATGTGTGGATGCCTGTGTCTGTCCTTGTGTGATGTGTGTGTCTGTCCGTGTGATGCGTGTGTCTGTCCGTGTGATGCGCGTGTCTGTCCGTGTGTTGTGTGTCTGTCCGTGTGTGATGTGTGTGTCTGTCCGTGTGTGGATGATGTGTGTGGATGACACACACATCCACACCATGTGGATGTGTGTGCACAATATTCTGACAGAGTAGTTGTGTGACCCACACTCTTTCACTTGAACTGGTATTGTCAGCATGCATGGATGGGTGATAGAGTTCATGATTAGAGGAATAACTAAATGTATTTGCTGATTCATGTTTGTCATATTCTCCCAGCTTGTTGTTAAATGTTTGGGTTTCGACACGCGAGTGACGATCCTGGGACACGTCCAGAGAGGAGGGACACCTTCTGCTTTCGACCGCATCCTGGTAGGTCCAGCGCTTTGTGCTACTCCCTCACAAACAGTCAGTCAACGGTTTTATCCAGAAATTTTTTGGTGTTCACATGATAATAATAATAATAATAATAATAATAATACATTTAATTTATAATGCACTTTACATTTGGATCAAATCTCAAAGTGCTAAACGGTAGCACTTTGAGACGGTACCGGTTAGTCCTCTGATGCAGGGAGATGCAGGGAGATTCTACACGCCAACAATTACTACATTGCAATTCTAACTACAATGTCCTATAATCCACGTTTTACTGCACTATACATTCCAAACAACAGTTGATATCATATTAATCTAACCGTGTAAATATTGATTTCACCACCGATAATCTGGAATTGGATTTCAACAGAATTATCTTTTTGAAATGACGTGCAGAAAACTTAAGATTTCATGTTCTATGTGCCAAAATTGTACCGATTATCCTCCTCTAATAATGAAAATAAAAGTTAAAAATGCATTAAATGATTTATATGACGGAAGTTAAAAGTCGACACAGAAAAAGGAAATAGTTTATGGTAACAATAATATATAAATGTGCAGATTTTTAACCAAGTGGAAACCTAGCATGTGCTCTACTTCAGGTATACTAGTGTCAGCGCATCGATTCATCCACTCGTCCACTCGTCCAGACTTAGCTCCTGTTTAATCCCTTGAGTGTCTGAGAAGAAGTGACCCGCAGTTTTAGGTCAAGCACATTAGCAGATTTATGGCTCAGCGTGAGAAGCTGCATCCCGGACGTTCACGACCAGCCACGTAAAAAAAACCAAAGAGGATGTGAGAAAGTCCTCTGATTCTGTGGCAAGCGTGATAAAGAAGTCTTTTGAGGAGTCTGTTGTATGAGGGTGGGATCAAACGTGTGTGTGTGTGTGTGTGTGTGTGTGTGTGTGTGTGTGTGTGTGTGTGTGTGCGCTCACACAGGCCAGTCGGATGGGTGTGGAGGCTGTTCTCGCTCTTCTGGAGACCACAGCCAACACGCCAGCCTGTGTGGTCTCTCTGTGCGGCAACCAATCAGTGCGTCTGCCGCTGATGGAGTGTGTACAGATGGTAGGCACTCGACCGGGCTGAGCACTGGCCAAAAAAGCTGCTCCCCCAACACTCACACACACCCACACGGAAACTTGCACAGTTAAAAGCAGGGCAGCTGAGACCGCAAACAAAGTCAAATGGGGGGAAAAGGATTCTGATGGAGTCTGAAATGAAGAGTCAACAGCGGCGGCTGGAGGAGCAGAAGTGGTGCCGACTAAAAGCTCAGTCCTTTTGCTCTGGAGTGGCACTCACATTCACAAGAGGGTTTTTATCGGGCTAATGATCATCTGAAGCCTTTGGCAGGCGTGGCGGTGACTGCCTGCAGAATAATGATGTAATAGCAAGCCGTCGCCACAGAAACTCCAAAAGAGATTCTGTTAGAGGTCAAGACAAGGTTAATGCTGCATTATTCTTCAGCTCAGTATGAAGACAGTTTTTAATCAGAGCTGTTGGAACTGAAAAACAGGGCTCTGCTTTTACGCTAACAGGAAGTAGAGTGTATGAAGTAATACTAAGTTTGAGTAGTGGTAATAATACCCTCTTTTCCTCAGACCCAAGAAGTCCAGAAGGCAATGGACGAGAAACGGTTTGAGGAGGCAGTGAAGCTACGGGGCAGGTATGACTGATGAGCTGCTGGGATCAGTCTGATCCACCAAAGCTGTCACATCACAGCAGATCCAGAGTGTCAGAAGTAGTAGGAGAAGTAGTAGTTGGTAGTAAAGTAGATTATGTTGCTACTAAAGTACATTTGCTGCCTGTCGTTTACACAGAGTAGAGAGAATGATCAGTGTAAATAAGATTCAAGCAGAGAATTCATAATAGAACCATCAATTTTACCAGTTGAAGCAGTGAAAAAGTACTTTGCTGTCTTTTAATAATGATATTTTTTGTGTTTACTGCAGGAGTTTTGAGAACAACCTGAAGACATACAAACTGCTGGCTCATCGTAAACCTGAGTCCGAGCTGCCCAAGGTAAGTCACCTCACCACATTTCAACATTCACTACAGGAGTTTTGTGTTACTTGTCGGTTTATGATGCGGACTCAGACACGGAGTTTGGAAACTGGTTATAATGTGTCTTGAAGAGGGCTGAGGGTAGATGGTCGAGCAGGAAGCCGGAGGAGAGCTGATCAGTCAAAGCGGTGTGCTGTGGAGAGTCAAGAGCAGCAGAGGCAGACAGGTAGTGGGTGGAGGTCTTCAGAGAACAAAGAAAATATCAAAAATAAAGAACCTCCCTCCGAATAAATCACTGGCAATTATGTAAATCCAATAACGAGTTTGGCCGACATAACGATTACGTGAAAGCCCAATAATCTGGCGCAGAGTGGTTGAAGACCAGGGGTTCTTATGCTTCTGATGAGGGAACTGAGGACCGATGTGGATCCAAGAACGCCGCCGCGTCTGCGCACATAGTTATTATGGTCACTTTTGTTTCTGCAGAGTTTTCCCACATCATCGCGATTCGTCAAATTCTAAGCGTCGGACACGTTCCATTTTTTATGACTTCGTCCTGAGGTTTGCCCAGGAATGATGACTCAGCCGCTGCAGTCACGATGCGGGGTGATGCTGCTATTTTCAGACGAGTCCTGGGCTCATGTTCTGACTCATATATTCCATAAAGGAAAGGTTGGCAAAAACCTGTTTTCACAGAGTCATTCTATCTGTCTAGTAGAAAGAAGGTGACTTGTAAATATTCTAACCAGTGAGTAATGAGCTGGTGTTCGCCGCTGGCTGTGCATTTCTTATAATGATGGAGATGAGGGTTCACATGAGGCCTAGGTGTTCTGTGGTGCAGTGGCATCACATGACACCCGGCTCCTCGCTGAGGGAATGACTTCTTCAACCCTGTCAGGAGCTGCTGCTGCAGCCCCAGAGGAGGGAGCTCACACTGAGGATCAGTGAGCAGGAGTAGTGTGACAGACTCGGTGCTGTGGAGATGGCCTCAGGGTTAAGTCCCCCGCCCCCAACCCCACATCTGTGATAACAACTACTGAAGCACTAGCATGTGAATGAGAGCAGACCAGAATCCATTTATTCTCACTCTGCCAGAACTCCTGATCAGACACGTGAATTAAATAAGAATTTGTTGTCTGTTTTTTTTTCTTCCCTCAGAGCAACTTCAATGTGGCGGTGGTAAACGTTGGCGCCCCCGCCGCGGGCATGAACGCTGCTGTCCGTTCTGCCGTCAGGGTGGGCATCTCTGAGGGCCACAAGATGTTTGCTGTCAGTGATGGCTTTGACGGATTATACAAAGGACAGGTGGGTTCTGGTGGTACTGATCGACTGCCGTTCCAAATAAGCCTGCTTGAGCAAAGAGTCAGCCTGTGCAGCTCAATCCTCATGGATGGAGACATTTAGGTTCCATTACTGGGAACTGGGTTTTTCTTTAAAAAGGGGAAACAAATTTCACCTTAAAGATAAAAAAGAAATGAATGATATTTGATTTAATATACAGATAATAATAATAGTATCCATTATAATTAATCTCAAAGTGGTTATGGTCAGTAAACAGGATTCAGACACCTTTATTTGTATTTATTTGTATAAGTAAATAACGGAACAAACAACTGTAGGTCGTCTTGCCGAACTTTCCAGCATCAGGGTGTCGGCCACATCAGATTGTTTCGGAACCAAGAGCAGCGAGCCTCATGTACGGAATCTCACCAGTTCAGAATCAGATAACATTGATTATCTCAACAACTCCGGGTGGGTGGAGTAAATTAGGCAGCAGGCCAGCTGTTGACTGGGTCATGGGGGCCCAAAGCTACTGTAGAACCTGCTGAAATGATGCTGGTTCTGATAGAACATGTTGTTTTAGGCAGAAAAAGGGGGATTTATAATGTTATGGCTGATGAATGTAGAATAGCAGATGTAGATTCTGTAGTTTAGTGCCGATGACATGAGACAAGGTAACTTTTGTCCCGTCAGTAAGCACACAGGAGTAAAAGAGAAGTCTTGTTGAATTTAAAACATTGTTCTATACACATTTACTTTTCTATTTCCAAAGGCAATTCAATACAAAATAAGAAGCAGAAATAAATAAAAAATTAATAACCAATTTTTGCAAAAGAGTCCAGAAATCAGGTTATCTACAACCTCTCATAAATCTAAACGATGCTGGTGAATACTGTTTTCCGTGCGGTACAAACTATTAACAAGTCTCATGAAGACAACAGTCTTATTTTATTCTTCCTGCTGACACACAAAACTAAACCCCTGACATGTTTCTCTCCATTTTTAACATTGTGCTTAAAAATGCATCCCTCTTCTCTCTGTTTATTTCCCTGCTGGCTACTTTTCAGCTGAAAATCTTTTCTTCTTTTCTCTCGCCTGAAATGATCTCTTCTTCTCGCGTTCCATCCGTGACTGTTGACATCGTTAGATCTCCTCCTCTACTCCATTTGTCAATTTGTCTTTAATTCAATTTTATGTTCTTGTTGTAGCTTTTTTTATTGGTTGATTCGGATGTAATTTATGTTTGAAATATCAATGTTTGAGTGGCTGACAACAGTAAATAATAAATTGGACAGGGAATATTACTCTATCCTTTAATTCTTCCCTAATATATCCTGTTTAAATTTGATCACGATCAACAAATTAGTAATGCAGAAACCGCAACAGCAGAATCTGAGTCTGACAAATCAAAAGAGTTGTTTTCAAGCAGAACAAACATTCATTGTGACACCAACTGTGATCAGGATCATTTATACGGCGAGAGCGTGTCAGACTTCATATAAACACGTGACCTCAGGAGGGTAGCAGGGTGCCGGTTACACACAATCATGCACACACAATCATGCCATCGAGATAGAGCGGCCAGTCAAATTAAATTAAAGTAATTAAATGTCCTTTCAAATAAATCTACATCAGCAGTGACATCATCAGCTCACAGTTAGAGCTCCTAATCAACATGATATTCTTCTGATGAATCTGTGTTTTGTATTAATAATTGGTGTATAGTATTTATTAAACATGAGAAGCAGTCTTCAGGCAGCATCAGAACCACAAAGAGTCCAAAGTCTCTACAGACTCTTCTCATCTCTGACGCTGGTGATCTAAACTTTAGCTTCATTCAGGGGTTTCTCCTGCTGTGTGAAGATGAAATCTTCATCATCTCCCTCCGGTTGGTCTGATGATGAGTGAAGACAATATGAACAAAGAACCTGGTGGAGTTGAAAAGAGGCAGCTGTGAATTTGTACTTTATGGAAGATCCTTTTATGTCAGCAGAGACCGTCTGCTGGATCCATGAGCGTCATCAAACTGTTAAAAATTACAGCTAAATTCTTAATTTTGCAATTCATGTTCCCTATGATTTCGTCAGAGACTCCTGGGGGAGACCATTAAAAATCAACTTGTAATAACTGAAGTCTGAATTTATTGTTGTTTTCCCTCCAGATTAAGGAGATTAAATGGGCTGATGTGGGAGGATGGACGGGACAAGGTGGATCTCTGCTGGGAACAAAAAGGTAAAGTCCTGTTCTGTCATCTGTGACCACCAGCTGCTGAGCTTTAAAGCTAGAATCCAACATTTGAAGTGATTTTAATTACTTAGATTGAAATCAGGAGAACCAAAATTCACATCCATGCTACAGCGGTTTTAAACTTCCGGAACCCTTCATATACCATAAATGAGAACAGCGTTGTATTCATTCTGATTCAAACGTTGTACTTTCTCCTCTCTCCTTCAGGACACTTCCTGCTAAGCATGTTGAAAAAATGGCTGAGCAGATGCGAAAGCACAACATTAACGCACTGCTAATCGTTGGCGGGTTTGAGGTATGTGAAACTCTGTCTGCTCATTTTTGCTAACGAGGCTACAAATCTTATCTAAGGTTTTCACAAGCCTTTTAACTCTCTGAGATTGTGAAATATGATAGTGGTGCTAATGCCTTGTTACTTTTAACAGGCCATATTTTTTAGACCCTATTAGAATAATTGCGCTCATGCACTTATAAAATTACAAAGTAACATTTGAATCATTGTAATTATATTGTCACAATCCCTGTTAACATTGTACGACGGTGATCATTGATCCTTTCCATCAGTCTGACCCCGTTTCATGTGAGCGCTGCACCATATGGCCCCCTACATTATCATTATTTTAAGACGATCTTGCTGCCAAAATATGACAGCGCTTGAGTAAGAAACATCCGATGAAGTAAGATGTTTATTAAGTGTTTAAATGAAAGCACATTGTAACTGAAATACTGAATGCATAAAAGTAATGTGATGATTCTGTTTTAATTGCAAACAGAGAGCACCTGCTTTTTACCAGCCATTTCATGCACCTTATTTTCCTTCATGTGTACAGATGTTAGTGTGTGTGTGTGTGTGTGCGTGTCTGTGGAGTTGTACCTGTCTGTTTCACTGCTGTCCGTCGTGATAGACCTGGCTCTTCCCTTTGGCACACTCCACTTTTGTCTTTCCCTTCCCTGTGGCAAGTATCACCTTTCACCCAGAGCAGGCCCTCATAGTTCTGGCAGAAACTAAAGTCCTCGGCTCTGTGGCTCTGCCCTGCAGGCCTTCCTGTCACTGCTGGAATTGTACACAGCGCGCGGACAGTATGACGAGTTCTGTGTGCCCATGATCATGGTCCCAGCCACGGTCTCCAACAATGTCCCCGGCTCGGACCTCAGCATTGGCGCTGACACGGCCCTGAACGCCATCACTGCTGTAAGTGATGGGGCTGGCGAGTGGAAGAGCTGATGACAGCAACACACAAAAACACATCCTAGCAAATTGAGCAATCATGTTTCACCACAGGGGAAATCAACCGCTCAGTGGTTTTACCAGACACGTCTCCCAGAGTTTATTCTGAGGACATTATGGCTTCTGTTAATCTCATCTGGACCAAAACAATGAAACATCACACATTAGGTCAAACAGACAGGATTTAGGTCCTGTCTGTACTGGGAGGCTTGTCTGGTAAAGGTTTAACAAAGTCACTGAGTCGCAGGCTTCCTTGCCTCTTCAGGTAAGTGACAGCATGGAGGCATGCTGTGAGCTGCATGAGTTGTGACCTCCATGTTTGCTCCGCCTGCTGTTTGTCTGCGTCTCCTCACAACATTAACCTCCAGAGGAGTGGTCCACAGCCACGGAACCCAGACTAACCTCCTGTAGGACAGCTGACGTGCTCAGTAGATCACGCATCTGCTTAGACGATGAGGAAACTCATACACTAACTTTAGTCACTAAACTAAAACACGTGTGTTTGATGTAGGGGTCGGGCGATTCTGGCTAAAACTGGGATTCTTTTTTTTTTTTTTCATAGAATTTGGATCATGATAGCCTCTAGGATATTTTTTGATTCTGTTTCACTCAACTATGCTACGCAAACAGCCCTCTGGCCAGAGTAAGGATATTATGCTAGCTCGCTTCACTTAGCTCTGGTTCATGGTTTATTACAAAAATAGAGTCTCAACCGACTCTGTCATGATATCTCGATTAGCTGCGTTAGCTTCGCTTAACTTCCGGGTCGTGTGGTCATGTGACTCAGAACAGAAAGTTAATCAACATCGTGAAAACAACAAATAAACTCAATAATAATAATAATATTATTATAATAATAATAATGAGCCTAAAAGGCACAGTACATAAAGCTGCAGGAAAAAAGCTGTTTAATACTTGCTTAAGAAAATCCCTTAACCGCCATCGAGCAGACTCGCTTCAGCTGTCCCCATGACAACGTGTAAACAACAGTCAGAATGTCAGACATAACAGCCATGATGGCTTTTATCTTTGTGTACCGTGTATGAGGATCATTAAATGTATTTGTTGATTTAGCAATGCTGATTAAAATCTGATTAATAATGCCGTTATATGTAAAGTCTCATGAATTCGTCAGTTAAGCAAAGCTTCTCCAAATATATGAAATGTTTGTGTATTATATCTGTTTTATTCGCGAAATGAAGCATTAAAAAAAGGACGTCCAGGAGTGCATCGCTTTTAAGTGTCCCTCGCAAACGCCTCCGTTGTGTTGTGGCTTCTGCAGCGCTTATGTCGTCAAATTGATGTTTTCTCCATTTGCTTGTGTTTTGTCTATTTGCATGTGTTTTCTGAAGTTGCAGCGTGTTTGCACCTGTGGGCCACCGTAGTTACTTAATATTGAATACTTGAAGAATCACAATTACTGAAATTAACTTAAAACTTACACTTTAAGAAACTAAAAACCAGGATAAACAATCACAGAAGGACCTCTCCGAGCCTGAATTATGGCTGTGCTACCATCTTCATCCCTCCTCCTCCCCCTCCTCTGCGTGCCTGCTCATAAGCTCCCACAGAAGATTTGGCCGTGTCACGTCACACTCTGCAGTGTCACTGCATCCGATCCGTCACTTCTTCCTTTCTTTCTTACAAAGCTGTCAAAAAGGATCTGACCTGCTCCTGGTTTCTCCTCCAATTCTGTGTTTACATAATATTCAACTTGATCAGATTTTCAAACAAAATCGAACACAAAATAAGCGTTTTACATATTGATTATATATATTTAAATCTAAATGTTCTGTGTTACAAACTGGGCCTTTTTAAAAAAGAGTATTTCCCTTCTTCGAATAAAACTTCTGTCGGAGCAGGACTGGACCCCCAGACCTGATTACTACCAGCCCTGTCCAACCTCATCATCTCATCAATAGAAAAGCAGGGCGTTTGTTTATAATTCTAGCCAGCTGCACACTTCCTCCAAATGGATAAACTTCCAAAATTCCTCCCAAGGGAATGGCAAAGTTTAATTCAAGGAGTCAAAAAAGGTTCCAAAGTAAATATCCAAGGAGCAGCAGGCCTCAATATGAGTTCTGCAAAGAGGAGTTTACCCAACATTTCACAACAGCAATTTCAGAGACGGATCTCCTGTTATTGGAAACTATTTGGTTGCAGGTGTTGCAGCTTTGGGCCGCCGGTGGCTCAGTTGGTAGAGAGGTTGTCCGTTGGTTCGATATCCGGCCACTGAGGTCAACATGCCGAGGTGTCCTTGAGCAAGAAACTGAACCCCAAGTTACTCCCAATGGAACGTTTGTGTGAATGGGTGAATGCTGATTGTGTTGTAAAAGCACTTTGAGTTGTTGAGCAAACTAGAAAAGTACTGTATAAGTACAGTCCATTTATATAAGTACAGTCCATTTATATAAGTACAGTCCATATATATATATATATATAAGTACAGTCCATATATATATATAAGTACAGTCCATTTATATAAGTACAGTCCATATATATATATAAGTACAGTCCATATATATATATAAGTACAGTCCATTTATATAAGTACAGTCCATATATATATATATATAAGTACAGTCCATATATATATATATAAGTACAGTCCATATATATATATAAGTACAGTCCATTTATATAAGTACAGTCCATTTATATAAGTACAGTCCATATATATATATATAAGTACAGTCCATATATATATATAAGTACAGTCCATTTATATAAGTACAGTCCATTTATATAAGTACAGTCCA
>VRLP01004553.1:0-47472 GCA_009660295.1 Lophius piscatorius
AATGACAGATGATATTAAAGTTTGGGGAACCAATGACATACATGATATTAAAGTTAGGGAACCAATGCCATAGATGATATTAAAGTTTGGGGAACCAATGACAGATGATATTAAAGTTTTGGGAGCCAATGACAGATGATTTTTAAAGTTTTGGAAACAATGACATAGATGATATTAAAGTTTGGGGAACCAATGACAGATGATATTAAAGTTTGGGAACCAATCACATAGATAATATTAAAGTTTTGGGAACCAATGACATAGATGATATTAAAGTTTGGGACCAATGACATAGATGATATTAAAGTTTGGGAACCAATGACATAGATGAATTTAAATTTTAGGAACCACAGACATTTAAGATATGAAAGTTGGGACCAATTACAAAGATGATATTAAAGTTTGGGAACCAATGACCTAGATGATATTAAAGTTTGGGAACCAATGACATAGATATTAAAGTTTGGGAACCAATGACATAGATGATATTAAAGTTTGGGACCAATGACATAGATGATATTAAAGTTTGGGAACCACTGCCCTAAAAGCTATTATAGTTTGGGAACAACGGAATAAATTATTTTGGGAACTACTAAGTAGAGAATATTAAATTTTGGGAACCATGGACATTTAGGGTGTGAAAGTTTGGGAACCAATGACAGATGATATTAAAATTTGGGACAAATGACATAGATGATATTAAAGTTAGGGAACCAATGCCATAGATAATATTAAGTTTGGGAACAACGGAATAAATTATTTTGGGAACTACTAAGGAGAGAATATTAAAGTTTGGGAACCACAGACATTTAGGGTGTGAAAGTTTGGGAACCAATGACAGATGATATTAAAGTGTGGGAACCAATGACATAGATGATATTAGAGTTTTGGGAACCAATGACGGATGATATTAAAGTTTGGGACCAATGACATAGATGATATTAAAGTTTGGGAACCAATGACAGATGAATTTAAATTTTGGGAACCACAGACATTTAAGATATGAAGGTTGGGACCGATTACAAAGATGATATTAAAGTTTGGGAACCAATGACATAGATGATATTAAAGTTTGGGAACCAATGACATAGATGATATTAAAGTTTGGGAACCAATGACATAGATGATATTAAAGTTTGGGAACCACAGATATTTATGATATGAAAGTTTGGGACCAAAGGCATTGATGAAGTTAAGGTTTGGGAAACAGCCCCCTAGAGGATAATAGGAACCTTTTGATTGACAAGTGGCAATCCTGACTTGTCCTGTTAGGGAATCCTCTGCTGCTTCACCTTGTTGTCTGAAAACTTCTGATGCAAAAAAACAAAACAAGGTGGCAACAACAAAAGTCTGAAACCTAAACCTTTACCACGGTCGTCCTTTACATTCAGGTAAAGATCTGGCAGTAAAAATATTACTTCAGCTTTATTAGAGAATCTCAGGTTTATTATATCTGTAATGACTCTGATTTAAAGGTCAAACCCCCCCCCCCCCCCAACGCCGGCCCCCTCTGACGTCCCATCATCCTCTCTGACAACCATAACATTTAAAATAGAAATCTGCACACGCATATATCCATTATAATATACAAGGACAAATACAAGCATGACCTTGTTACTCCTCCTCTTCTTCCTCCCTCCTCCTCCTCCTCCCATCATCTCTCTATCAGTGTAATTACAGCTCATCCATCTCGTCTGCCAGGAAGTCAAGGACAACACACACACACACACACACACACACACACACACACACACACACTTCTTGTTACCGAGATAATTTTGGCGAAATGTTGCTTTAATGACAAATCATATCTGGATCATTTATAACCATCGCCAGACGCTGCCGCTGTGCGAATGTTTGGTTTAATATAAGAATGAATCCAGTGACTGAATAGATGAGATCATTTTTCTAGAAAACCAAAAACTTCCACCTCCATCTTTCTTCATTCATTAGAGGTAAATAAAGGAGAGGTCAGAGGATGATGGCTTCCAGTCGGCTTTTAGAATGACATCAGTGGCTAAAGGCGGCGTCGGTAGTCTCAGGTTGATGGACGCCAACTGGTTTGAAAGGTTCTGTCGTCACATCCATGGTTTTATGCCCCTGTCCTGAGGCGCCACAATTATCTGAATTTAACTGATTGATTGATTGATTGATTTTTAGGCATGCTTGAACTTAGGTGGGGTTTTTTTGGTGGGAAACCTTGGGTCCTACCGTTGGAGTGGAGATTCCTTTGACTTTTAGCTTCAAACGTTGCTTCAGATCAAGTCCCGCCCTCTTGGAACTAGCATCCCCTAATGGCAGTGGCCAGATTCTCCAGATTCTCTCAGTCCAATCCAGATTCTGTAAGTCTGATCAATAGAGGCTCCGCCTCACAACATCCAGGAACTGCTGTTGACGACTTGGTACCAGAGGCCACAGCACACCTTCAGAGGTCTGCTGGGGGTCCAGGCCTCCCCGGGTCGGAGATGACCCAGACTTTACACGGCAGGAGGTAATTATAAGTGTAATAAAACATAAATGGCTCGTGTATAAATGTCGTTTCTAGCGGACGGAGGTCGGTAGAAGTCCACTACGTCCTGCATGTATGGTCGGCGAGATCCGCGCTGCAGCCCCCCCCCCCAACCTCTGCAGGATGTTCCTCCACAGATAACGGCTGAATGGATTTTCCGTCGTGATGAATTCCCATTTCCCAGCAGCCGACACCACTTACAGCTGATGTTTCTAAGATATGAGAGATTAGCGGATTACTCTGTGATTCATACACTCGCCGCTCCGGAAGATTCGGCTCGCAGACATCAAGCGTCGTCAAAACAATCGTATTGTGGACGATTGTGAAGTATGCACATTACTGTATTCATGTATTCACTCATTAGGATACGGAGCTCGTTCTCTTAGCCCGCTCCAACCCCGGAGGGCGAGCCGAGGCCTCAGGCCGCCCGCCATTAATGCACGCTCTTCATATTAAGAGCGAAGGCGTGGGCCGCACTCACAGGTCTCTCTGGGTTCGGATGGAAGTACTGAACAAGTCACGGTTCTGGCACCAGCGTGAGAAAGTGTCCATGTGGACGCCTCACTCTGCAGGACTCATGTCGGGTACATGAACTTAAGGTCTTGCTGCCGGTTGGAAACTCCTGGCTTGAACGATATTAGTCAGTCGTCTCTCACTTTCTGTGCCTCGTTGCATCACGTACCTTCATCTTGTGGTGTTGCAGGAACCAGGAAGACCCCATCTTCAGAATCGTCTTCCATTTAAAGATGTTTGGAAGAGATGTTCCAAATATGTAAAAAAAAACAGCATCTCTGCTAAGACTTTGACCCATTGGAGGGACGTTATGACGAAGCAGCAGAACTTGATGCTTCAACTGACTTTAGGATGCTAGCATGATGCTAATTGGTTAGTGTTCCGTTGAAAGTCTGTAGAAATCGGCTCGGTTGAGGGAACCTTAGGAAGTTGAAGGTTGATGTTTGCAAAAGCAACTTCTTTCGGCTGTTTTTTTTTTTTTTAAGGCGGCGCCACAGCGGATCGTCTCGTCACTAATTGATCTGGCATAGCTTTTTACGTTACATAAGGCCTTCCTGAAACAATTCTCCCATTTATCCGGGCTTGGGATTGGCGCTGGATGTGGCTGGGTAGCCTGGAAGCACATAGGGACCTTGCCTAAGGATCTAGACTGGATTTCAGCCACGCCTTCTTTTGACTGGGATTTGAACCCCAGTCTCCTGGACCAAATCCAATGGTGTAACCCACTTAGCCATCCAGCTGCCCCCCAGGTTGATGTTTGAAAACGGTGAATAAAATCCCCAAAAATGCCAGGATATTAATGGAAAATAAGATTACATTTTTCTCGACAAAAAAAACACTGTTTTCTGTACATAACTCAAAAAACATTTCATGGATCATTCTCCAACTTTATACCCACATAGACCTTAGTGCAAGGAAGAACTGGAGTGATTTTGGAATAGTAGGACGCACATTTCTAGACTCTAGGGGGAGATTTACCTCAAAACGTTTTAGCGCAGTCATTTCACAACCATTACTCTGATTAAGTCCAAATTTGTTGCATTTGAATCGACTTTATCCTGTTTTTCCTCTTATAGTTCATATTTTACTCAACTAGGGGGCGCTGTTTCTTTAAGACGGCAGAGAACCTGCCAGAACATCTGGATACAGGAAATGCAAAATAAATGTACGAACAGGTTGTTCATTTATTCTAAAATATTAAAGCACTTCCTGCACAGATAATATCGGACCGCCTTATTGGTCCACCCAAATAAGGTAGTTTTATCTCGCGATGTTTTCAGGCATCCCTGTAGACCTTCAGGATCCGTTATGGTTCCAGTGTCTGGTCCGTGCTGCGGTGTTGGAATGATTCCGATCTGTCAGCTTCCCTTCGTTTTGTAACGACACGACCGCAGCAGCATTGAATTATTTCAGCTCCCTAGGAAAGTGGCCTTAATGTGATTCAGGTCTCCTCCTGCTGGATGTCCTCCCTCTCACCCGTCCTATCTCCTCGTTTACTCTCCTTCCATGTCTGAGTCTGTGGAGCTCATGAGGCATTCATGAGTCCGACTTGGAACGGCCCTCCTCTGTCACTTTGCCGGATCCACACGGGGAAATCGGTCGGGAGGAATTAAACTTGAAAACAAAACAAAACAACAAAAAACGGACAGTAGTGGAGGTTTGGTGGGAGAAGAAGCGGCAACAATGCCGCAGAAGTCTGGCGCTGATATTTAATTCATGATGATCAAATGATGCGGCGGCTGAGAACGTGCGGAATAAATCAGCGCTGATGAAACCCCTCGGAACCTCCGCCGATGAACGCTGAATAAATGGATTTTTCCCTCCATTAACACATGCATGAGGTTCTGTTCCCCACCTGATAATTCATGAGGCCCGCATCTCGCTGTGAGGAGGACAGATGTGAGATTAGGAGGCGGAGCTTCCTGCCTCAATAAGCACCTTTAACTACGGGACGGAGGAGAGGAACCTCCGGGACGCGGCCGCATCATAATTTCATCTATCCAGATAGAATCAGCGTCGGCGTTACGGCGGCTCGTATTAAAGCCCTTGTTCCCGCCTGAAGGCGGCGGAGACGCCGACGTCTGTTTGCAGAGCAGCTTCCTCTGACAGAAACATTAATCCTCCACCCCCTCCACCCCCTCCAACCCCTCCACCCCATACCATCCTCTGGAAGTCTCTGTGATGGAAGGAACTCAAACAGCAGAGGCGTCACACAGACTCCCTCAGCAGGGGTTTGTAGAAATGACTTCAGAGTCTGGATTCTGGGCGGCGGCGCTAAAGGGGCTCACAGAAAGAAAAAAAACCCACCTGGCTGGTTCAGAACCAGTGTCTCACCTGGAACTGGGTGAACTCGTCCCAGAGGGGAACCAAAACTTCCATCCATTAGTGGCTTGAAGTCACTCGTTCTCTAGTGACATAATGATTTAGCCTGAGTGCACTATGTCATAATGACATAGTGTTGTGAAGTAGTGACGTGGCTGTAGTGTCTTTGTCACGTAATGACTAGCTTCCAGTGCCTCCATGATGTAACGAGGTGGCTTTAGTGTATCTGTGACATAATGACTTGACTCTTGTGACCCAAGGAAATTGCTGTAGTGCCACCTTGAGGTTATGACTTGACTTTCTGACCTAGTAATGTGAATCCAGTGCGCCTGTGACATAATGCTTGACACTTCTGACCTAAAGACATGGCTGTAGTAACACCGTGAAGTGATGACATGACTCTTCTGACCTAAAGACATGGCTCTAGTGCCACCGTGAAGTGATGACATGACTCTTCTGACCTAAGACATGGCTCTAGTGCCACCATGAAGTAATGATTCATCTGACCAAAAGACATGGCTCTAGTACCACCGTGAGGTGATGACATGACTCTTTTGACTTAAAGACATGGCTTTAGTGCCACCATGAAGTAATGATTCATCTGACCAAAAGACACGGCTCTAGTACCACCGTGAGTTGATGACATGTCTCTTCTGACCTAAAGACATGGCTCTAGTGCCACCGTGAGTTGATGACATGACTCTTCCGACCTATAGACATGGCTCTAGTGCCATCGTGAGGTGATGACGTGTCTCTTCTGACCTAAGGACATGGCTCTAGTGCCACCGTGAGGTGATGAAATGACTCGTCTGATCTAAGGACATGGCTCTGGTGCCACCGTGAGGTGATGACATGACTCTTCTGACCTAAGGACATGGCTCTAGTGCCACCGTGAGTTGATGATTGATTCTTCTGACCTAAGGACATGGCTGTAGTGCCACCGTTAGGTGATGACGTGACTCTTCTGACCTAAGGACATGGCTCTAGTGCTCTCTGGTCTTAATGATGTGGTTCTTGTCACGTATTGACGTGGCTGTAGTGCCTCAGTGACCTTGATGCCATGGCTGTAGTTTGAGATGATCCTGGAAGCTCAGACCGTTTCCCAGGTTCCTCCCCCAGCCTCCACAGTCGGCTCAAGAGTGTGTCCGTTCGGAGCGCCGCTCCTCTTCTTCGCCTTCGTCTCAGGCTGTCGTTTGTCTGTCTGTTTGTTTGTTGACTCTCCGGCTGAGAGTCTGTGTTCCTGAAATGAGCCGGCTTCCCTTCAGGCAGGATTAAAGTCCGACAGAACCCAAACAAAGACTGAGTTCTGACTCACCGGGAGGAAAACCTCCATCCAGCAGACGTTTAGCTGGTCACTCCCTCGCCTGACGCCGTTCCTCCGACCGCCGGAGCGATTTTGTGCTATATACTTAAAATGTAATTTAAACTTATAGAATTATATTTCAGGTCTAATTTGGTGTTATATACATAAATAAAAATGTAATTTAAACGTATGTAATGCTAAAGTTCCTTACAAATGTTATATATAATGATAGTAATAGTAATCTAAAGTTGTATAATTAAAATAAAGGTTTAATTTAGTGTTATATATAAATATAAAAATGTAATTTAAACTTATATACTTATATTAAAGGTCTAATTTGGTGTTATATACATATATAAAAATGTAATTTAAATGTATGTAATGCTAAAGTTAATGTTATATATAAGGATACTAATAGTAATGTAAACTTGTATAATTGTAATAAAGGTAATAAATATACCCTTGATCTTTTCTGTGTTCTATGATAATAACATTATAATTATATGACGACGATAGATATGACCTAAAGTCTTTTTTTTTTCCGGTAAATATAATAATTAATAATTAATAATTAAAATTTAGAAATATATTACGGTTAAACGGTTATAACGGTTAACAAATATCCCGTTCACCTTCACTCTTGGACCAATTAACTTTTTCTTTTTTTTTAAAATCTTCGGACCATTTGGGTCCAAAATCTTTACTTTGTTTATATAGTATATATACATGAATATATAAATAAATATTATTTGTAGAAATGTTTATAATTTTACTCTTACATTTATTTATATTGCCTTTTTTTTATGATAGATTTGACCAACCTTCTTCTTTTTTTCCCGTATGTGTTATAATAATAATAATGGTAATAAAAATAATATTAATAATGTTAATTATAATGTTAATAATAATAATAATAATGATGTTAATAATATTAATGGTAATAATAAGAATGTTAATTATAATAATAATAATATTAATAATAATAATAATATTAATAATAATAATAATAATAATAGTAATAATAATGTTATATAATAATATTATTAATTAGATTAGATCTCGGCGCGGCGAGTGAGGAAGAGGAAAGTTAAGTTTCCCTCTCCAGCTAATATTCCGTAACGACGTTAAATGTCACATTAACATTCTTTAACGATGATGAAGGTCAGACGGACGCCTCGGAACAATAATCTCCTGCAGGTCCGATTAGTCTTTGGAAATGTTGAAGGTCACTCTAACATTTGATTTTTATGCCCTACTGTGACACCAGACTCTTCATTATTCAAAAGGGGAGGGGCCTTTGATCAGGATAAACTGTGCCTGAAAATATTTTTGGAATCATCGGCCGCCGTTGCAGATCCTTCCGGTTAACACCATAACTCAAAAACTGTTTCATGGATCATTTTCAAACCTTATACCCACATAGACCTCAATGTGAGGAAGAACTGGGGTGATTCTTGGAAAGGTCGGTGGTATATTTCAACACTAGGGGGCGCTTTATCTCTAAACCTTTTTGGGCGATAGTTTTGCCACCATTTGTCCGATTTAATCCAAATTGGGTTCCTATGAATCGACTCGAGGAGATCCGTGTTGTATATATTATATTTTTCACTTATAGTTCATGTTTTAGTCACTAGAGGAAACTTTTTGCCGGTATTTAAGGATTTTAACAGAAAATTGACCAGAAAAACTCAAGAGGAGAGAAAAGAAAGAAACCTTCAAACAGAAATAACGTTGAAATTCATTTTAGAAATGATTAAACCTGCGTGCTGAAAAACAAACCTTATTCCCACGTCAGGTGTTTGATTGCAGTCATTTCCTGTCAGAGTTTAGACGCTGCAGCTGCACCTCGCACTAATCTCACTCCTGGGACGCAATCTCCAAATATTCCTCCATCAGAACCCGTCTGAAGGAGTTTTCAAACGTTCCTCCTGGTGACGTCCTCCTGCGGGAATCCCACCTCCTGCAGACAAACGTCACCCTCTGGTTTACCCCGACCCTCACGGGATTCCCTCCCCAGAGGAGCAGGAAGAAGAAACGTTTCTTTAGGATTGTTTACGATGTTTTCATTTATTATGTGCTCATTTTCCCTCGCCACCAAATATGTCTCACGTCTAAGAAATCAAGTTTGACAGCAAACTGAACGAATGCAGTTAATTCACATATATATACGAATATAACTGCATTTGTTCAGTATAACGAATGCAGTTATATTTGTATATAAAAATATGTTATTTTTTTATAAAATGTTTAGCTAAAAATTTTTTTTTTTTTTTAACTGTTAAATCTTTACTGGACAAAATAATTTTTCATTTCATGATAATTTCAGACTGTCTTACATAAAGATGTTGTTAGAGACAATAGTTCATCATTTTGGACCCTTTTGCCGGGTTCTCCTTGCCGGACCAGGCGGGCCCCACTTTGAAAGGAAGCATTTACCATATATGGTTTGTTCCTTTATGCAAATGAGCACAGCTTTCTTTACAGTCATGTGACCGACACAAATGTTCTGGTGTTTGCAGACTGTTCTCCTCCGGTTTGATTAATGAGGCCTGATTTTGGCGGGAAACCAGGCGTGTCTTTGCACAGAGAGGTCAGAACCGCTGAGGTTTGTGAGGGTCAGAGAGGAACCAACGTGGACCAGGAGTGACCTTGAGACTGTCAGTCTTCTGTAGACGCCGTTTAAACACCTGTTCATCACGGCGGCGGCGCTTTGACTCAGTGGAAGCTGAGATCAACAAAGATCTTTTCTGTCGGGCAGACGATGACAGGGGGAGCGTTATCCTCGCTCCGGCTCCCCGGCGCTGTCTCACTTCATCACAGCGGCGTCGTCGGCAAAAGTGATGATGCGCTTGGACAGACGTACGGCGCCGCAGTCGCGGGTCAGCGGTGATTGTTATGAAAGGGAGCGACGGGAGATCCGAGGTCTGTCGATCTCAAAGTCAAGGACCCAAACATCGCTGGGAGGAGAGGGCGCCGCGCTCGCATCAGTAGCTAAACCATCCATCAAATTACCGCGGCAACAGAGCGTCCATCGGCCCATCCATCATCCAAGGGCGTCAGACGGAGCGACTGAACGCGGCGAGAAATGCCACGGACGAGTGGAGAGATAACAAGAGGAGATGATGAGGGGGGGGCGGGGGGGTAGGAGGAAGATGAAGAGATTATGAGAAAATAAAGATTGAGTTTATTTGAGAAGCGTTCTGCGTTTTCTGCGTTTGGGCTCCGATTCTGAGCAAAATTCTGCTCCGAGGAGGAAAATGTCATCCCGGCTTTTTCTGAACTGGACTCACTGATTGGCTCGTCATGTGGAGAGAAAAAGGTCTTCCTAACCGGGCCGCTTAGAATCTGACATCTGGAAACAGAATCCCCCTCTGGAGAGAGGGGACTTTATTTTGAAGGGCTCAGATTAGGACGTAAAAGTTACTTTTATGTTATACGCCACCGAATCGAGGCAATTTCCACCAGACAGTTTCATCATGGTGAGGAAGAAGATGGAGACGGTGGGAGAAATGAAGAAAAAAAAAGTGCTTTTTAATAGGCAGAAACCTCTGGCAGATCCCAGGTCATAGTGGGCGGAGCTCTGCCTTGAATAAAAGCATCAAGAGTTGTAGTTCGTGAGTTTTTTACGAGTTAGCCAAGAAGTCGTCCGACTGAAACAAAACAAAATTAGCATAATTTTTAATAAAGACCCATTTAAGGTCGATGCTAAAGATGGATACACATTCCCCATTCTTTTTTTTAATGTTTTTTTTCACTTTCTCGGAGCTTTCCGATACGGACAAAACGGCGCAGTACCACCATTAATCACCGGGGGTAGTGTTGTTGTTGTCGGTGGAATCCGTTAATATGGTGCGAATCGGTATCGTAAACTCAAAATATCCCACATAATCATCCGAATGTGAGAAGAATTGAGTAGTGGCTCCTAGAGACTCCCACTCCTCGTGTCCTCTCCCCAGTTTTTGGATATTCATTCGTCCCGCCTGGATGAGTTTCACATCTCAAAGCGTCTTAATTCGGAAACTTTGTCGCATTTTTTTTTTGTGTCTTGATTTCATGGGCGCCTGATACCATTCACATTAAAACACATTTATAGGACAAAGTTAAAAGACGTATACGGACACAGACGTGATCTGAGGAAAGGTTCTGATCCGGTTTGGGTGGGATTTCATCGAGAAAAACGTCTGTTTGTTTTGAACTCGGCGTGAAATATTCCTGTCATCTTGATTTCATGAGCGCCGCCGCGCTCAGGCTGAGAAAAAAATCCCATCCATATATTTTCTCAGTGCTCAGCGGGGTCACAAGCTGCTGAGGCCATTCCCAGCATGCATTAGGGCGAAGCCGGCCATTAAGAAACATGACCGACAGCTCCCGTTCACAAGTGGCAATTTAAAGTTTCCACTTCACCCCGTCGGTGTGTTTACGACCGAATATGCAAACCTTCCTCCTGCGAGGCAGCAGCGCTAACCACTGAGGCATCATGGGACGGTTTAGCCGCATATTTCCAGTCCTGGGAGACGGTGTGATGACACTTTGAAGAGAAGCTGTCACTCCGAAAGCGAGGCTGGAGGCGGTACGGGAACTCTCAGGAGACGATCTTCGCCTGAAAGACGCTGCGATGAAGACTCCACTCTTCTGAGCTCCTGCGGAGGAGAACGGGGCGGCGAGCTTCAGAAGTTGGGGGGTTTCTCACTGAAGAACGAGTCCAGCTGTCTTTCAGCTGAGTTTTTAGAGGCGGAGATTTAAAAAAAAACAGATTTAGAGCAGCTGATCGGAATAATTCATTTAAATAAAAGATGGAGTCACTTTTACACTTTTTTTCTTTAGGCTTAATAGCGAACTACTAAGTTTTGAAATGAAACAAAGACAGGAAGTCAGTTTGATAACGGTTGACTTCCTGTCGATGTTTTATTCTCCGCACAAATAAAAGGCGGCGACGTCGTCGTCGCCTAAAGGAGGAGACCGTAAAATTTTGGGATATTGAATGAATGGGATGTAATTTTCGTAATTATGTTTTTATTAGTGTATAAAAGTCTAAAAATAAGATTTTTAATTTTTTTTCTGATTTTAGCTAAGAATGAGTTCTTTATCACCAGAGGGGGCGTGTCCGGTAGTTTGTACAGTAGCCTACAATGGACAAACTGAACCCTAGAGAATATTTGTTGCTGTTTTTTGAAAGAAGATGAAACAAATGAGGAAGACGATGATGATGATGATGGTTAGAATATGGCTATTTTGTGTTGAGGGATGATTTCTACATTTTGACAAATGGAGGATCGTGTTTTTCATTCAGTGGAAGGAAAAGCAACAGATCGTGAATCCAAGCCTTCAAAGAAGGAAAACGTGAAAGCCGGACTCGTGAAACCGTTGAGAAGTAACTCGTAGTTTAGTTTCCCCCCTTGGAGGACTCCCCTCACTGTTTCATATAGAAGTTAATGAGGCGGGTCGACATTGTTACTTCTGAGTCCACAAACTACACAAAATATACACATAAAAGAATCTGAGTGTTGAAGATATGAGTCTTCATCAACATCTTGTTGGGGGGGGGGAAAGCAGGGTGACATTACTGGGGCAGTAATGTTTACCTCTGAGAACGAGTGTGTCGGGGAAATGACAGTGAAGCAGCAGCGTCACATCAGTGTGTGTGTGTGTGTGTGTTTGTGCGCACTTCGTCTTTATGTGAAAAATGATGATTGTGTGTGATAGCCTTGCTCGTCCTTCAGCTGACAGTGAAGTGGTCTCTCTCTCTCTCTCTTCGACAGTAAAGCATCACCCACACACTCTCCCAATCACACACACACACAAACACACACACACAGTCGCTGCAGCTGATCCGTATTGATCGGTGACATCACCAGTCAGCTGCTGGTGGGTAATTAGCTGCGGCGTCGCCACAGAGGAGAGGAGGGCAGCTTGATGGGAGTTATTTACAGCTGAAACCATCAGGGTCTGCACCGATGAGCCATAACATAATAACCACTGGCAGGTGAAGTGAGAGGAACGTTGACTACCCACGGTTACCTGTGAGTGGGTGGGATATATCAGGCTGCAGGGGAACATTTTGTCCTGAAAGTTCATGTTGGAAGCAGGAAAAATGGACCAGCATGACGATCTGAGAGACTTTGACAAACTGTGATGTCATTGGAGTCGGAGCTTCTCCAGAGCTACAGGTCTTTGCTTGTATATTTTCACCAGGAGACGCTGATGTCAGAGTGAGACCTCATGTCTCCATTAGGATCTATGTTAAGTAACAGCAATAGGAAAATAATTGATTGACTGTGGTGACGCTGTTGCCACCCATTGGCCGATCCAGGGTTTTGACCTACAAAGCCCCCGCCCAATCAGGGACACCCTGGACAAGTCATCAGTTCATCCTGAGGCCGATACAGCGAGACAAACCCCAGCGACGCTCATGGTCACGCCCACAGGCGAGGGGTTAAAGCCTTTATTGTCACAAACAGTCAGACTTTAAGTAACACGGCAACATTGGTTCTTTTCATGGAGCCCATCCCAGTAGGCGAGACTGTGGGCTCAGTACCCCGCTCAAAGGCATTCTTGAGACGCAGACAGTAGGGAGCCAGGGATTGGACCACCCACCTTCTGCTAAGTGGACAACTGAGTAGTTGACTCTAAATGGACCATAGATGATGTGTGACTGTTTGGTTCTGTGTGTTGGTCCTGTGATGAACCCGTGACTGGTCCAGGATGAAACACGCCCCTCTCCCTGTGTCGGCTGGGATAGACTCCAGCCCCACTGTGTTCCTACCCGATACTGACCCGTGAAACATGATGTTATGGGGTCTGTAAAGCCCAGATTAGGGTTTGGTTTCATGCTAGCATGACGTTAAACTGTTAGATATTTCTTACGGCCAAGCGGTGCCGGTTCCGGTCGGTACCTGAATGTGACGATTGCTTTAGATCACTTGATCCTAGATCTAATGTCGGCTGCGGTCCCTCCGCTCTACCTCCGGCTTTGAGCAAAAATACTGAACCCCGTTTGGCCCCTTCCTCCCTAAGAAGCCCATATAAGGGCATCTACGTGAAACAGGAAATAACCTCCGACCCCCCCAAAAAAAGCAGTAGAGTTTAACTTTTCTAATGTGTCTGAAAAAACATCTCATAATGACACCAAGGGTTTTATTTTGGGATGTGACTCAGACGAGGCTCGGTTAAAAGTGACCAGAGAGCAGAGCGGGTCCGGGCTCGAGTTCTGAAGTTCTCTCATTGGTCAGTCAGACGAGCCTCTATAGGAGAGCAGTCCCATGGCGAGAACCACCCAACAACAACTTACTCACTCTTCCCTCTTTTCTACATCTTCAAACACTTATTATTTATATTAACAATATTCCATCTGCACTATAAAATTGTAACTTCTACCGTTACGCCGATGACACTGTCCTTTCTGCCTGTGCATGTTTGAATCAGGCCGTCACTCTAAATCATAGAATCTCCTTCAGAAACTTTTCCTAAACTGTCGGCAGAGACTTTATTCTTCTTTATTTACGTAAAGAGGAAAAAAGGAAATAAAAGAACGCAGACGCCTGCGGGGAGTTTAGAGTCGCTGGTTCAACTCTGCTGAATGTTTCTGGTCTGTGGGAGGAAGGTGAAGTCCTCAGAACGAAGAAGACGCCAACAAAGGGCTCAGATCCAGATGTAGACTTGAACCCACAACCTTCTTCCTCTGAGGCAGCGGTGATACCCACTGATATATAGATATATATATATCTATATATATGTAGATCGATATAGACATATCTATATATATATCTATATCTGTATAGATAGATAGATATATATCTATCTATCTATATATCTATATCTATATATATAGTTCTATATAGATATATATAGTTCTTTATATATCTATATATAGAACTATATATCTATATAGATATATCTATATAGATATATCTATATCTGTAGAGATATATCTGTAGATATAGATATATGAATATATCTATCTAAATATATCTATATATCTAGATAGATATATCTATATCTGTAGATATAGATATATATATCTAGATATATTATCCCCCCATCATATATCTAGATCTATAGATATCCTCCCATCATCTTCAGTTGTTTCTTCAACAGCCTCATCTTCATCATGTTGTGTTGATAGAATTCTGCCCCTCGCCGTTTGGTTTTGTGGACAATGAATGGATTTACGGCACCGGTTGAAGCGGCCGTAATGAAATCAGCTTCAGGTCCATGTCGGTCCTGCAGAACTACATGCGAGAACTTTAACCTTCTCTTTATTTCCCTCCTCAGAACCTAAAGGTCCATATTTTTTTTTCTCTTTGTGGCTATAAATCTCGGTAACTTCCGGTAGATTCCGAACCTTTACTTTCGTCCGGGGAGCAGAACACGACCCGATCCGCCTGACACTGACCTCATTCCTGCTCGCGTCCGAACACATTTGGACCAGAATCACTCAAACTTTATTCCTCCCCGCGGTTCTGAACTCCAGCTCAACCCGATCGTATTATTTCCTCTGCAGTTCGGCTGGTTCTGCAGATTTGATTGTAAAACAGAAACAGAGACAAATCCGATTGGTCCGATTCTCTTAGAACCCGCCTGATTCCACTCCTGTCTTTTTTCCCCCGCCTTTAGATCCGTCTGTACGCTCGGCCCGACGCCATCTCCAGCGGAGCGGGGGACTACGCGCTCCACATCACCAAGAGGCTGCTTGGGTTCTACCAGGACTACTTTAAAGTCCAGTACTCGCTGCCGAAGCTCGGTAAGACCGCCGTCTTCTCCTTCATGACCAGGTTCGGTTCTGTTTTTCTGGCCGTGGTGAGATCCAGGTACGGACGGGAAGTCCCGCCTCTGTTTGACTTCCTGTCAGCTTTCATCACATTAAAAACCCGCTCAACCCAATCGGAGGCAGAGAAAAACCCGTTTCCTCTTTCAGCGCCGACTGTTTGAGAGAAGTGGGCCAACTCTTCGTCCTTCAGACGATGCTGGGTTCTACGGTTCTGTTCTCCCCCGGCGCAGGAGCCGGAGCGGAGCTGCTCGCTGTGATTAGACGTGGGAGTTGAACCTCAGACTTTAAACGCTGATGATTTTAAGAGTCGATTCTGATCAATGAAAGAAAATAATCTGCAGAAACCTGTTCACGTTGTTGGTTCGCGTTTTTCAGAAGTTTCTTGTGAAACTTCTGAAATTAGAGAAATTAGCAAACATTAGTATTTTGAATGGATGCAGGTTTGGATCACATGGTTCCAGGTCTTTCCACAGGGTCTCAAAAGTTTCTTAATCAGAATCCAGGATTTGGAAAATCACCTTCAATTTCAGAATAAAAGCACGAAGTAGAAATAAAAGAATATACGACATATAAAAATAAATCCAAAATACAACAAATATCCGTTCGTCATCCCGGTGTATACACTTACGAATATAAAATACTTCGTCTGCGCCGGACAACACCTCACCTTGACCTTCTGAGTCAGCAGCTCCAACAGAACCGGATCCGTTTTATTAAAGGAGTTCTTCTAGATGTCTGTAATCTGTACGACGTCTCCCTGAGGGTCAAAGTTCAAATGGACTTAGAGTCCATGACACATGTCACTGAGATCCGTTTGTCTCTTCTCTCCGCCCTCCGAGCGGCAGAACTACCTTTCTTAAAAAAGACATTTTTAAAAAATGACGGTAGCGTTCGGTGAGTCTTCGCTCTGTTCCTGTCCGAACTAATGAATCGGATCAGATCTGTCCATTTTCATCTCCCCGTCCTTCTTCTGGCTTCATAATTGTTTGTGTTCAGCTCTTCTGTCCTGTCACAATCAATTAGCCGTGTCACCGCCGTGCGTCGTCACCCCCCCCCCCCCCCCGCACAAACAAGCTAATGTGATCACTGTGGCTGCATATTGTACATGTCAGCCCCCCCCACCCCCCCTCCCCTCCACCCACATCCATTCATCACATCAGAAACTCGCTTACGTTTTTTTTCCCGCCGTCCGCTCTGATTAGTTTTGACATTTTACCTCCCGCCGCCGACCTTTACGCCCATAGAGCGGCGTTAACAGTCCGTTTCATGGCGAGTTAAAGGTTCTCCAGAACGTGTCGCTCAAAGGCATCAGGCGGAGCCGCGGAGACCCGATTTAACTGTTTTAAATTAGTCTCCAGTATTAATCTTCATCCTCTGAGGTCACGCAGGTTCTGAACCCTGACCCGTCATGGACCGCATTTAAATGGCGTTTAACATTCTTGTGTCTTATCTTCATTCGAGAAAACTTCCCCTTTACGACCTGGCAATTAGTTCTTCAACAGGGAACAGGCTGGGTCAGGATCGGGGATCACGCTGGCGTGACCTCTGACCCTCAACTGTAATTTGATGTAATTGATTATTTGATTTGGCGGCGCTGTGACATCACAGAGTTGTTTTTAGCCCGATTGGATGCAGACGGGCCGAAATGACCCTCCAGAAGTTCTGTTTGTCCTGGTTTGACGACACGACATCTATTCAACCAAGTCTACAAGTTTAAAGTCGTCCACTTCTTGAATCTTGTAGAAACAACTTGATGTTCTGACAAAGTTCTCTAAAAATCTTGTTCTGTTCTGGCGCTTTGACCCGCGGGGACATTTCCCTCGGTTAAAACGTCCACGGCTTAAAGTGGCAAAGTTTGGTCATCAAGTCCAACGGGTCCAGAAGTTCAGCACAACAGCGCCAGACTCACAAAATACTGATGGTCACCATTTAGCTGTCGAAAGGTTCTGGGAGTTTACGTCACTCAATCACCTGCAGAAGTGGTCCACAAGAGCCGTCCTGGGTTCCCGTTGGCTCTTCGGTTCTTTATTGCTTGAGGAACCAGAATTTTCTAATTTATTTTCATAAATGACCCATAAAGTGAAGCGAATCTTCGGATGTGAGAAACAGAACCGACGACCGGTTGAGTTTGAAGGTTGATAACTGCCAGATTATGAGATGCTTCTAGTCCAGATGTCCTGAAAACCGTCACAGAACCAGGTGATCACAATGGTTTGGACCCAGGTGGAAATCCAGACGCGTGATCGATGACACTCCCAGAAAAAACCCAACGTTGTGTTGAATCCAGATGTCGACACAGGTCCAGAGGTTAGACTGGTCCTGGTCACTGGAGCCTCAAAAGCGCCCAATGCCCACAATCCTAAGATCCAAAACTCTTTTCTGAGCCAGAACCAGCTGACATTCGGTCCTAGACTGGTAGATATCCTCAGCTACAGTTTTAGACGTACAGCCAGACGATGAAGATCAGGAAAGAGAGGATATCAAGAGTTCTGGGACGGCGCTCTCTTTTTCCCGTCAGACGGGCCGCTCCGTCTCGAACCAGCCGGAGTCGGCGCCGACATCCAGCTGGAATTACAATCGTCTAATTCAAATCTTTATGAAATATTCATGGCGTGGTCTTCACTGCATGTTCTGCAGGGGGTCCTAAAAACACGGGGGGCTCTTTAGCGGCATCTAGTGGGAAACAGAACTTCTAAGAGTGATGACATCATCATAGAGCTCAGAGCCATGCTTCCCTCCAGGAGCCCGGTGGGCCCGCTCAACGGCCAGAGGGTGAACCTTCGCCTTCAGCGTTATTGCTGCAGAGTTGGACCCTGATTGACATCTCCCAGCATGCCTCAGTGATCCGGATGCTCCAGCCGGACTCTTGATGGGGAATAGATGTTCGGGTTCTGTAGCCTGCTGCCAGAACCGTCCTGATCGTGAGCCAGACTCTCAGATGACTGGAGTCAGCAGAGGAGCGCACTGATAATGTGCCAAATCCAAGTCCCCAAATCCCAGCGTGTCCCCCCACAAACCCCCCCCTTCAGCTCGCCGTTTTGAAACTCACATTGGCTCCGGTCCCCGCGTGAACGGCGGGAACTCTCTCTCCAGCAGTGATTCTTAGATTTTCCCGGTTTGGACTCAACTCTGATGTTTTGTGTCGTGAGAGAATTCTTCCGTCGTGAATCCGCGTGCGACCACATGACCGCGCGTCCTCTGAGCGAGGCTGCAGATGTGGACATCCGACTTCACCGCGTGCTTGCCTCTGAGCCCGCCCCCGCCGCCGCCGCCGCTGCCAGCCCTGTGTGAGGTCCCAGAGCCTCAGGGCTCCATCTGTTGTCATGCGGACCATCCGGTTCCCCTGAGAGCGAGCCAGAGACGAACGGCGGGCTGAGATTTAAAGGGACAGGAGGGGGCGGAGAACGCTGATGGAATTACAAACCCTAACTATCAGGAAGTACAGTCAGTCGTTGGTCCTGTCAGGGACCAGGCTGGGGTCCATCTGTCTGACTGACAGATGTTCGTCGCTGTAGAGGGTCCCCAGAGGACAGAATCAATGATCTGATTGTTGTCTGGACACATGTTGTAAATGAAACAGACTCCATCTAAAGAGGTTTACGGCCATTTTTATGCAAATCTGGGATCTACAGATTTAAATCTGAGGTCACCTTTGACCTTTGGACATTTAGGGGCTCTCAGCGCCAGTTCTTTTGGGTCAGATTTGGGATTTTTCAGTTGGATCTGGACTGAAAAGCAGCAAAATGGCAAATTCGCCGGTCCACAAAGCTTCTCGTCGAGAGATAAGGGGAGGAGTCTGGACATCTTGAGGGAGATCAGAGAGAGATCACTATGAACGGAGTCAGTTGAGATGGTTCTGGACCAGGATGCAGGTGTCAAAAATCTCCAATCCAGGTCTTGGTTGGAGTTTGGATGTCTTCTATGAAGCTTTCTCCAGGAGGTGGCGGGACCCAGCCTTAGAGATAA
This sequence comes from Lophius piscatorius, assembly GCA_009660295.1. Taxonomy (NCBI): domain Eukaryota; kingdom Metazoa; phylum Chordata; class Actinopteri; order Lophiiformes; family Lophiidae; genus Lophius; species Lophius piscatorius. The sequence continues at coordinate 19,381 of VRLP01004553.1, forward strand.
GGGGAGGAGCTTGTACATCCTGAGGAAGATTCAGGTGATGCTTAGCTTCACTACGAAAGGCGTCGGCTTAGGTGGTTCTGGACCAGTATGTTCACGTGAAACCTTCGGTCCAGATCACACAACCAGAATTTAGTCCAAAGAAAAGATGTTTTGGACGTTCAGTTTGGACTGGATGTTCTGACTCTTAAGTTTGATCCGGACCAACTTAGCAAATGTGAAACATCCGGTCCGGATCAATCAGGCGGGTTGTGGTTCTTGACTGTCACATGAAGTTACCATCACCAATAAATGAGAGAAGAGGAAGTGATCCAGAATCTGCATCCAGATCCAGAACTAGCTTAAAATGTAGCCACCTGTTCTTCGGACCGAGATCCACCTTCACTCAACTCTTTATCAGAATCAGCTGACGGTTCTCCAGGATATTATGGGCAGTAAAACCGTTTCACTGAACCTTTTATCTCCGTTCAGACTCTACTGGATCCTCAGACAGAAGGAAAACCCAGCTCTAAGTACTGATCCGTTGGAGTGAACCGGTCCCTCTATCTTAGAATCGAAACCAATCGATGCACCAGCTCCTTTACTTCCCGCTCCGTTTCCAACCGGGTCGGGGAGTTCTCCTCTCGCTCCCTGAGATAAGTGAAGAAGCGATAACGGGCCTCTCCTCAGAATCCATCCGACTCTTCCAGTGGAGCAGAAATCTCGCAGCGAGCCGCGGCTCAGGTGACCCGACCGTCAGGAGAATTAACGCTGACTGACTGAGTGTGTGTGCTGGAACACGCCAAGTGGACTAATGTGTTCTGTTGAGTTCTGGCTCCATCTGGGATCCACAGAGACGCAGACAGCACCGCCTGAGGTCCACCACAATCACATTCCTCTACATGTGTATCTTTTGTCTCCTCTCTCAAGCCGGCGCCTCGGGCCGACACGCACCGACAGATGGACGGAACCGACCCACACACACACACACACACACACACACACACACACACACGCTCGCAGAGCTTCAGGCCAGTCAGCTGTTGGCCTGCTGCTGCCTGACTGAAGCCCAGAGATCCGGTCTTTTCCGGTCCGCCGGTCCGTCCGTTTCTCTCGGAGCTGTTTGTTCTGTTCAAGGAAAAGAGGATCTTTTTTTAAAACCACTGATAAAAGTTTCTCTGTAGAAAGATGAGAGGCAGAAGTGACGCAACACATTCAACACCCCTGAGTTAGCTGCTAGCCGCTGCTAGCTACTTCCGCCTCCACTGCTTTGCCACAGAATGGAGGCGGGGCCTAAAGGAGGTTGTATAAAACGGGGCTGGGGAAGGATGCTGGGCGGTGATGGCGAGGTGCAGAGAGTACGTTACTTCAAGGAAGCTGAAAGGAGACGCCGCTCAGACAATCTGAAGATCCGTTTATCTTTGTATCATAAACAGGAAGAGCCAAAATGAAACCCGGAACGATTCTGGACGGACTCCTAAATGTCGCGGGTCCAATCTCAGAGTCTCGTTATAAAAATATCTCGCTGTCTCGTAAATATGTTGTTTGCTAGTCGGCGTTCCAACTCCGACACCGAGCGTCCGTCTGTATCTTTTTTTTTCTGTCTGGTTTTCTGGGTTCTGTCAAAACAAACAAAAAAAAAACAACCCAGAAGGAGATTCCTGCTGGTTCTGATCCTGATTCTGACTCGTATCTTTTCCCAAACGGGCTTAAATGAGATACTCTCTAAACCGGAGCTGTTGTCGGGTTTCATATCTTCTTCATTTGTGTCTTTAAACTTTTGAGAGTCGCAAAATCACCGCAGTTGTTCTGATCATCCATGTGGGTCGAACCCAAAGCAACTGGATTTCCGGTTTGTGCTTGAAGACGTTTCACCTCTGATCCAAATGGATCCTTCAGTTCTTCAGTTGAGAAGTGAAGAAGACTCTTGGATGAGAGGTCAAACGTCTTCAAGCCAAAAACAGAAGTCCAGCTGCTTTGGGTTGGACCCACGTGGAGAACCAGAACCTGGATGAAAGAGAATCCAATGAGTCGTTTTAATCCCTCCTGAAGGGAACCTGAAGGTTGGAGCCGAAGGTCACGGAACATCAAATCAGGACATCTTACTGAAAACCTCCAACAAGCAGATGGTTCTGAAGGAGAGTTCTGATCCGTAACCACCGTTAGTCACCAGGATTCATCTTCAGGCTGAGGCCTTTTTGAAATGTAAAGTTCTCTTTAGGAGGGAACGGTTCCCTCAGGGGTCAGGTCCTCACAAAGACTCAGAGGAGACGATGGATCTCAGGTTTTGCCTCTGATGATTAGCCTAGCTTAGCACGAACAGACACCGCCTCTGAATCGGCCCAAACCGCCTCGACTCAACGTTTTTCTGTTTCTTATTTAAAGTGTTTCAGCGCCGGGGGTCACGTTAACTCTGGATCCCCGCTCCTCCTGACGGAAACAGGTCCAGACAAGCCCGTCAGTAGAACTCTCTAATTGGTGCTTTTAAGGAAACAGTAGATGTGTGGTGCTGGATAATGAGCTCTGATGGACCCCCCCAGCCCCTCCCCCCAGCACACACGGAGAAGATGGTCACGCTAGTCTGGGGGTCTGAGATGATCTCTGCAGTCGTTTAGTACGACTGTTCTCCTCTTCAGTGGATCCAAGAAGACCCGCCGTCCCCTAAGATCAGAACCGCGGAACGGTTTGGATAAATTGTTTGGATTCCACAGCTGCTCAGCTCAAACCTCAATGCACAGACCTAGTTTGAGATTCAGCGTGGCGTCCTGTGGCTCGTCGTCATCATATTATAAACATCTGTAGATCTGAGGAAGAGGCTTCAGAAAGAACTGAAGCCATTTTTTTTTTTAAAGGTTTGCTCCAATATCAAAGCAGAAAAAAAAAATAGAACTGCTGACTCAGCATATTTCGAGCGTTCGCTTCGTCTGTATTTCCCCAACTTTGACAATAAGTCCATTCAGAACTATTCTTCTTCTATCCTCCCTCCGACAGCCAGGGTATACTTCCAAAAGTCCTCCAACCCCCTGCTTTGTTCAATAAATTCCTCCATCTGATATAAAGTGTCCATTACGAGATTGGAGGCAATGGATTATGGGTAATAATATGTTCTATCTAGCATCAATAGAGATGGTTTGAGATGTTTGGGTAGTGTTCTGGGACAGACAGGAGGTCTGAGGTCGAGGTTCTCAGATAAGCCGCCCATGACCTTTTGAACCAAAGGTGTTGGCTATGTGGGCGGAGCTAGAGGTAACAGAAGCAGTGACATGATTCACCAGCTTCTGTTGACAAAAACAAGAAAAAAAACGAATCTGACGTGTGCGACAAACGGAAGAAAAGCGGGTGATGTCAGGTGAACGTAGCCTAAAGTGAGCAGCGGTCGTTAGCGCCGCGGTGGAACCGGAGGAAACGCTGAACGTCTCAGTCGGAGTTTAAATATCCTCTCAACGCGACGGCAAACTGTAAATTACAAGGAAACTGGGTTCCTCTCCTCCGCCACCGAAAGCAGAACACACGAAACCCTCCCTCTCTCTCCCTCTCTCTCTCTCTCTCTCTCTATCTATCTGTCTCTGTGTAAGTGAGTGTAACTCGCCCCGACACATTGTCAGTGATTACATCTCTAATTGCTGCTTTTAAAGACAGACGATGAGCTGAGGAAGTTATTTTAGTGTCACCTAGAGACGAGGTCAGAGCTCTTTATGTAAATCACACTGTGTGTGTGTGTGTGTGTGTGTGTGTGTGTGCGCGCATGTGTGAGTGTGTATGTGTGTGTGTGTACTTGTGCGTTCTCCTGCCGTCAAAATCAAAGACAATCAGCCAGAAACAGGCGGCAGAAAAACCCTAGAATGTTCCACCGACGCCGGCTCACCTGAGGAGAAAGCTGATCGATGGAGGTATTGATCCGTTCTCCCGGTGGATCCCTCTCTTTCGTCCGTAATGAGGTTTCGTGGGGATAAAAAGGTAAACTTTTAAGAAACGCTAGAGCGGACGTCTAGCGTCTAACCCGCTCTTGACTTTCAAAACTTGGGTGGAAAGTCATCGCATATCTCCGCCCCTCCGGGGTTTTCTTTCATCTGCTCTTTGCGCTCACTTCCAATCACGGTATCATCCGCCAACATCGGAATCATTGGAAACTCCTGAATGACCTCATCTGTCCGCCTGTCGATCACCATAGCAAACGAGAAGGGGTTCAGGACTGATCCTTGATGCAGTCCCTCTTCAACCTTGAACCTGTCTGTCCTCCTCTTCCCTCTACTTCACTCAGACTGCCTTTCACCTCGCGGCCCTTTTGAAGCATCATCCAAATTTCAAAAACGGACTTTTTCTGAAGATATAGAACTTATATTAGAACTGAGTTATTCTCAGCCAGAAACTGAGGACCGCCATCGTCCTCACATATGTTTGAAATTGTTTTTGCATAAACTACGGAAGAGATTTTTCTTGTTGGAAGAATTTGGTGCCGGATCCAGATCCATAATAATTCTGTTGGGAGAATATTGAGGACTACAGTATTGATGGCCCACATTTGTCGTTGGGCTTTGGATTCGTTGGGTCGGTGTAGACGTGTCCATTGCCACTTGTCTTCTAGTTGTTGTTGTTTATCCACCTTGTGGGAGGAGCAATAGTTCATTTAACGGAATATCCGAAGATTTTTGGACAATCAAGGTGCAGCTCAGGGCTGTAGTGGGTTTTGGGTTCTGGACTCGGTGACTTTGTGAATGTTTTTCTGTCTTAAGTGACTAACTGTCGATTCCCCGGCTCTGGTCCAATGTCAGCTGGAATAGGCTGAATTCCACTTTGACCCTGAACAGGTTAAACGTTTACGAGGTTTGTCAAAACTAAGCTGGTGTCCTGCTGTGTCCTACCGGTCCACTCAGACCCAATGTCCTCTCTCCTCGCTTATCATGTACGCTCAGCTGTTGTTCCCATGAGCAGAACATCTTGTACCTGGTGAGGGAAAGACGGGTCGCGGCTCTGGAGGTGGGCAGATCTGTTACCATGACGATCAAAGTCTACCTGAGTTTGTATCTGTGTGAGTTGGTTGTTCACTTGCCAGCTTATTGACTGTCTTTGGATCAGAACCAAACCCTCCACACACACACACACACACACACACACACACACACACACACACACACACACACACACACTCTGCATTTATAGTAGAGCCTCTAGCTGGCCTCTCACCCACTCAGTGACCCACCATCTGTTGCCATGGTAACATCCATTCTTCTCTGCATCCAATTGCTCTCCATCTCTCTGAAATTAAAATGTGCTTTCATTTCCACGCCGGTTCTGGTTCAGCAGCAGTGAAACCCTCTTCCAGCGCCACGTGTTTCAAAAGGGGGGGGGGGTTATCTGGCAGTAATGACTCGTAGCGACGGAGCAGATCGCTGAGCGGGTCGTGGTTCCGCTGAGTCAATCTAAGATCTCTCGCCTTCTGGGAACAGGTGCTGATCTGAAAGCAGAGGCGGGCTTTATCTTTGGTTATTTTGAACCGGGGCGGCTGTCGCCCTGGACTTTGAGTGGTTCTCCCAGAATCCAATGGTTTGTGGTTCTAATCTGCGGCAGTCTACGGGTCGTAGGGTCTTTGATCAAGAACCAGACCCGGTCCTCATATTGTGTGAGGGCTTTAGCTCCGTGGGTGGAGCGGTGGTCTCGCAGTTGGGAGTTTGGGCTTTGATCCCAGCCCTTGTTGTTACTTACCAAAGGCTCCGTGAGCGTGACCCTGAAACCCCCACTTGCTCCCTGGGCACCTTACCGGGCGACCACCAATCCTTAATGGACGGGTCAAATTTAGAGTTTTCATTAATAAAGTAAGATTATAATCAGCATTAACGTACAATAAAGATTTATTGCGTCACAATAAAATATATTTTATTACATAAAATAATACGTATAAGTACATTTTAGCTACTACTACGTCAACCTTTAGGAAAAGATTGTAGTTTTTTTTCCAGTCATTACGTTTATCCGGCCCCTTTAAGGGTTTGAGTGATACGCGGTTTACTCCAGCCTTAAGAGTCCCAGCAGAGTCATAAACCACCACCGCCACCACCCTCACACAGGCCCGGTACATGGTGATGACTCAGACGTCACTCTGTACGCAGACGATGCCGTGTTTTAGGTCACGGAACGATCCTTGACGTCTGACTCGACTAGAATCTCTCTCAGCCTCCAAGTGTGGAAGCCAGAACAAAAACAGGAATGATTCGTATCTAAAGAGTCGGAGAGGCTTTGATTCAGGAGGAACAGCCATCATCCACTGATTAGAAGGTTGGTGGTTCAACCCCCGGGTCTACACGTTTGAGGGTCCTCGAGCAAAAAACCCTGAACCCCCAGTGAGCTCCGCAGGCGTCTCACATGGTGTAACGTATAAATGAAGTCATACATTTTCGTTTCAGTGACTAGGACTCCTTTATTTTTCTCGCCTCACAGATATCATCGCGCCTCCTGCTTTATTTTATTTTCTTTAGAATCGTGCAACCCTTACAGGAGGAACAGTTTACGAGACACGATGGGGCGTTATCTACTATCACGCTGTATATAAAGCCGATAAAATATGATAAACCTCCGGCGTCAGGGAGAATTTTCCATTATGCAGAAGGAGGTATAAACAGAGAGATAATGAAAATGAAGGGTTTGGAAGAAAAGCGGCGTTCAGAATAAATCTGTCTGCGCCTGGGAGGAAAACAAACAACCTCACGTTTGATGACGGCGCCTTTGCACAAATCCAGACTCTTTCGACGGACGAGGCGTTCAGGAACCTTATCTGTCGGAACTTTTACGCACATATTCACAGCTATGGACTCCAAACGCTGCCAAACTGAAGGAAAATAATTCTTCTACTACTTTTAGTTTCTTTTGCATCATTTTTCTTTTTTCTTTACTCTATTGTAACGTAACGGTTTAAAGCCTGAAATTATATTAGAAAACCGGTCCAGGCGCCCGACATTCAGTGAAGTAAGTCAAATGTATCTCAGGAGGGTTTAGTACTTAGTTACATCACAAACCTGCAAAGAAACAGAGATAATTATACCGTTCCCAAAAAATAAGATTTTCATTCATTTTTATTATTAATCAGAAAACAGAAAATTCGCCGAAATAAAATCACTATAAAAGACTTTTAACAGACCTTTAAAGGAAATAAACCAAACCCAGAATAATTAAATCCAGTTAATCCAGGAATCCGTTTCGAGAAAAGTCTCTTTCACTTTATTATTGTAATTAATAATTGTTGTTAGAGGGAAGATGAAAGAAAGATTATCTTTCTTTGTTGTGTTGTGTTCTATTGTCCAGAGATCAAAACTGATTACTAAGGAACGAAAAAGTAAAATAAGATTATTCAAAACCCGATGATTCCTTTAACCGTGGCGGGTGATTGGTGGGCGTGGCCAACCGGCTCATTAGCGCAGTAGGGGGGCTCTTTGTGAGTTTGAGGAGTGATTATGTTCGGTGCTGGATAATAAGGGTGATTTATTCTAAGCTAACACACACACACACACACACACACACACACACACACACAAAGATTTGCATGAATTCATCCGTAATCGTATCGCCGCAGGAACATGTGTTGAGGACCGGCGGCAGGCGGGCTTCCATAAGTTGATGATTCTTTAATTGATGCTATAGAGGCGTTCAATGGTTTATAAAGCCACGATGCGAAAAAGCCGACGAAGACGAAGCAGATTATGAAGATCAGTGTCGAGACAAAGGATATTGTTTACAGACGAGAGAGTCGGCATCAAAGGTGACGCACACGAGGCTCTTTGTTCGGATCACAAGTGGTTCTCTTCAAACCGAGGCCAGAGCGTCTCCATCACAGAGCTCACTCCGACTGAGGAGGAGGAGGAGGAGGATGATGAGGAGGAGGAGGGGGCCTTCAGAGCTCATCAGCACTGTCGTAAAGAGCTAAGATCTGTGCAGGAGAATCCAAGCCGGGCCTCGAGTCATCAAACCCTTCCTGGGCTTCAGAGCTGGAAAGTTCAAGACTCTGGATTCAACGTGTCCAGTGGCAACAGTGCCGCCATGCATTCTGGGATTTGTAGTACCTGCGATGTTTACGCTGTTTCCCTAAGATGTTCCCTCTGTTCTGCGGGCCGGATGTGGCCCGCGGGCCTTGAGTTCGCCACGTGTGATGTAGGGCTTCGAGGTTTCGTAGATCGTCGTCATGGAGATCGTGCACTGGGGCACTCATGGCCCTGGTAGTCCTTCCCAAGACCCCTTTGGTGGGTTTTAACCACTGCAGACCAGGAGCACCCATGAAGACCTGCAGCTCTGGAGATGTTCTGACCCAAACATCTGCCCATCACAAGGTACACCTTGTGAAAAACCTTCACATTCTTTCCTCGTTTCATGGCATCACCTTCAGGACAACGAGTTCATCTCCCGCCAACTAAGTCCCGCCCACTGACAGGCGCCATGCTAACCAGTTCATGAACTTCACTAGTCTGAAATCAGAAGGTCACCAGAATAAAACAGGAGGTACGATCTACGTCGTTGAGCCGGATCTCATCGATATTAATAATAAATAGGGGAGGTAAAAGTTATTTTTGATCATCTCCTCGCTTTAATGTCAAATCCTCTCCTTTTACAGACCGAGCCTCTTAACTCCGCCGCCCGAGACGAACGCGACGTCTTAATGAGCCTCACTGACGGCGAGGTTGGAGTTCATCCATCTCACCCCTTCGTCAGTGTCAACCCGCCCATGTGCGGCGGCGTGTCGGCGTGTGGTCGCTCATTAGCCGTCCTCCTCCACGGCGGCTAAACGGACAAATTAGGACTCGTGTGTGGACGGGCAAATTAGGGCGTGTCAGAGCTTTTGAAGCGCCGGTTCTGGAAGCGTGCTGAGATTCCCAGAGCAGACAGAGGAGGAATGAAACTTGATGGTGATCCCAAGGAGGGCTCAAAGTCCACTTAGGATTGGTTCTGGAACCGAGGCTCTGAGGTCCGATTTGGTGATGCCAGGGAGGCTTCCAGGTCCTCCCAACGTGGTTCTGGAAGAGGCCCGGCAGTCATCACATCACATGACTTGAATCTCAGAGAAAATCTCTGGTGGGATTTTAACGAAGTTGTAAATGAACCCAGGAATTTTAAAGAGACGGAGAACTTTGTCCGTGAGGAACGGGTTAAGATTCCCCTGGGCTAAATGTTTCACAAAGTTCTAGAGGGGCTCGGCATCTGGACTCTAGTCCTTTTGAGAACCCGAAGGAGTCAGAAAAGTGTAAAAACTCAGCGAGAAAGAAACGAGAAGTTTCTGTGATTTAAAGCTGAAACAAAGAGACGATCTTTGTGGTAAATTTAACGGGTCCACAGAACCACACATCTGTGTTTGGACCACACGTGCCTCTCACTCCCTCCAGCTGAAGATCTTATTTATTCCTTTAAATAGAAACCAGTGGAGTCACATGACGGCGATGAATGCGTCCGTTGTCTCCGGGCTGGTTGCCGACGTTGGCCGGTTGGGTCACATGTTCTGATTCCTTCCTGGAGACAGAACTGGTTCAGCCCGGAGCTTGGGCGCTCAGCACGGGTCGGCTCTTCAGCGGCGCGGCAACATCCTCCTAATGAGTCCGATGATTAGCCTCGCGGCGGCGCAGACAAAAAGGAGGATTAACTTCGTAAGTGGATTAAATCCAGGCGGCGATGAAAATCTTCCCGTGGTCCGAGTCGGGCCCGGCTGGAGTCCAAATGTCAAGACTCTCAGACGCAGCTCCGCATCAAGATCCGAAATTAAGACTAATGGTTTGTGAATATTTCATCCAGCAAGATGAAGTTCTGCTTCGCTGGAGAAACTCCGAAAATCTTCAGTTCTGCAGCAAACAGGAAGTAAAGGTTCTGATCAGGTCCATTTTTTCAGGTCAACGTTTGGCCTCACGGTTAAAGGTAATGGTTAGGGTTAGAGTTTGAGTCTTTTATACCTGCAGAGGGGGGCGGGTCTTATTCCAACGCTTCACCTCTCAAAACCCATGAAGAAGTCCTCCAGTCCAGAACTGGAGTTCTTTGTCAATGAGGAACCGACCGGGATTCCCAGAACCCGTATTCTAGGGGGGGGAGGGTCTAAATGTTCTTGGATTGAAGTGGCAGATAGACAATGAAGAAATGTTTAACCTCTAAAACCCAATCGAAGAAGAATAAAAATGTTTCTGGAGAACTGGTTTCATCGTGAGGATTCTGAGAACCCAAAGTCTGACAGATGGAGGATGTTAACTGTTGTTTGACAGAAGACGAAGGTCGGCTAGGAAAGGTTTGGTCTTCGTCCACCTCCGAGTGGTTCAAACGTAATAAAGTTAAAGTTCTGGAGTGGTCCAGTCAAAGTCTGGACCTGAACACCTCTGAGATGCCGTGTTGGGACCTGAGGAGATCAGTTCTTGCTCACAAAGCCTCCAATGGGGCTGAAACTAAAGAAGTTCTGGAGAGAAGAGTGGGTCAAACTTCCAGCAGACTGATGTCAGAGACGGATCTCCGGCTGTCTGGAGGTTCTGGCAGCCGCTAAAAGTGTTTTTGCTGAGATCCACACAAAACTAGAAGAAACAAGGGGGGTCCGATACTTTTTCACAGCAGCACTGATGGCGGGGAGTTTTTTGATCCGAGTGGGCCGCCGTCTTCAAACAGGACGTACTTCAAAGGAGGTTCTGAGCAGGTTCTGTGATGGTAACGTATCTAATGATGCATACGTTTATCTCCAAATGTGGCACAGGGCCTCATAGATGCAGCCGTAAACATCAGAACCGGAACATCAAAGACGACGTTACAGCAGAACAAATACCACCGGTACCAGAATCTGTCAGTTTTGTCTAAATCCACGATCCGAGATATTTTTAGTTCAAAACCCACTTCCTGTCGACATATCAGAGGGGAACCGTCCAACCGGGCTAACAGATTGAGACTAATGACGAGCCTGAGGCAGAACCAAAGCCGTAAATTGATTCCACTTCTGTCTCATATCAACGTTTTGCAGCCGTACAAAAAGTTATTATTCAATTGCCCAATTAATTATCTCCGACAAAAAATGCTTTCAGCGGGTTTAGATCGGCGTCGTCGCAGATGATCCGCAATAAATGTTTGTTTATTTAAACGGGAAGTCTCCGAGTTCTGTTTCAGGAGAACTCTGATCCATAAATGTTCATTCACGGATGTTTTATATCTGAAATACTTAAGAATGAACGTATACTTATACTCGCAACGAGGTCATGGTTCTGTCTGTTTACAGGGAGACCCAAAAGGTTCTGGACAGATTTTGATGAAATCTTTGGCGGACTATTTTGACGCTGGTCCAGATCATCTTCGATCAAGAGGATTCTCGACCTGGCAAGGTTGTGTTTCAGAACCCAAAGTGAAGGTTCTGTCCGTGTCTGTAACAAGGGAGACAGGTTCTCAGTGGGTTCTGGACTCCACCAAGGTTGTCTCTTATCCCAGATTCTGTTCTTGATCTTCATGGAGAAAGATCTCAAGGCTCGGTCCAGGTGAGGAGAGGGTCCAGTGTGCAGGGATTAGAATCTCTGCTGTTTGCAGATGATGTGATTGTGTTTTCATCATCAGTCTGTGATCTTCAGCAGAACCGAGAGACTCAGAACCTCCAAACCTGAGGTAGGTGGGTCCAGGATTGGGCTGAGTTGCCGCCTCAAGCAAAGGAACTTAAATAAACCTGCGTCTTGTTCGCAATTGAGGTGAAAATAGACCAAAGCCTTTGATCTTAGCTGAACTCTAGAAGAACCCGAAAATGACCTAGACGTTCTTGCCTAAATGTGTTTTTTCTCGTTTGTTTGTTTTGGAAGTAAACTTAAGCCAAACAACTCAGTAAAGGAATCAAGATGCGGGTTTTATGTACGACGTCAGAGGAAGGTATGTTGGAGTGTCATCAGCATAAAGAACTACTGTCAGAAGTGTTTTTGAGAAGGATTGCCGAACCTGAAGTTCCTCTAATGGCCGTTCCATTTATGGATGGATGACGGCGTGAACGGTCACCGCTCCTGACGAATGGGGAAACATTCAAACCGCCATCGGTTTGAAGGTTTGTGTGAACGGGTGAATACCCACTCGTGTTTTAGGGAGTTCTGAGTGGTTGAGAAGACATGAGGAGTTCTGTAAAAGTACAATTGTCCTTGAATTTCATTTTGCCCGTTCACACTGTGACTTTCATCAGCAGCGTTTTAATCCTCTGGAACATTGGTACAGATGTTTGTGCTTTCAGACCCCCGGTGGGCCGCGATCATATGACCGAAAGACCAATCAGCCACAAACGTTACATTTTTTAATGCAAAAAACATGATTATTGATGAAATTATTACATTTCTCTTGAATGTGTCGGACTTCAAAGCGAGAAGGTTCTGGGTTCAAATCCCACACTGACTGTAGGTGTGTGGTTGTTTGTGTCTCTAATGAGCCCCGCCTCTCAGCCAATGTTAGCTGGGATAGGCTCCAGCCCCACTGTGACCCTGAACACAACGTTTACAGAAGATGGACGAGTTAAAAAATGACTCCTTTTAAAAAAAAATAAAAATAATTTTACAGACTGAACCTTTATTCTCTGGCGCCTGAGAGTGAAGGTGTGATCCGTGGACCAGACTACCGATCTCCTGTAATAACTCTTTCTGCTCCTCCGCCTTCATTCATTAGAATCTACGGAGCAATAAATCATTTAACTTTTCCGTCCGTCTCGCTTTTCACACATAATTATTATTACGGGCTTCAACCTCAAGTGTGTCTGACAGGAATCCTAATAAGAGCCCAATTTCTCTCTGTTTCATATCCATAACTTCAACCACTTCATCCCTGTAACCATGGCAACCGCCTCGCGGTAACGACCTCGGCCACACTCACTGACTGACTGATGTTGGTTTAAAGGTCGCTAAAGGTTTTCTGTTTGTTTGCCTTCAAGTTTGTTTGTTGATCCGGCAAAACAAACTATTCATGTTTCGGGGCGGGAAGTCACGATTTAATCGCAATATTTAAAGTTGCGTTCTGTTTGACTCCACCTTGCGTCTGAGTGTCCATCTGATGTCCTCAAATATTTCTGGACTTTACCGTTCGCTCCTGTGGAGGACGGATGTGACTTTTGTCCGTGATGAATCCTCAGGGTGGCGTCAAAGAACAAACGCCGTTATTTCCTACTAGTCTGGTCGACGGTCTTTGAACAGGAAGTAGGCGATGGTGTCTTGTTTAGATCCGTCCGTAATTGAGAGGTAGCTTCGTCAAGCTAAGTGTGTCCAGTGCTACTGGCTTTTCTGAGGCACTAATCTAGGGCTAGCATTGCTGTTCTCGGCTAACACTATCTCCTGGTTTCGTGTATTCCTAGAGGATTTTACACAACATTCCCCTCCGTCGTGCCTTCCTGGTTTAAAAGTCCAAAATAGTTCTTTCACAATGACGCCATGTTCTTTTTTTTATCAACTCTATCAACACCGGCTGTCATCTTTGCTGCCTTCACCAGGGAAACACTCTACAGCACCACCTAGTGGACCGGACGTGCTACTGATTTTACCAAATACTTTAAAATTGAAGGTAATAAAACATAGCATACATGTCTAAATTCAATCCTGCCAAGTAATTTTGCCGCAAATGGCAAAAAAAAAAGTGAATTTATTTTCAATTTTTTTTTTTTTTTTTTTTTACATCCAGATTTATGAAGAACTCCCAGAAAATACCCCATGATGCAATGCTGAGGCAAGTCATAAAATATTACTGGATCCACATCAAAGTTTGATATGTTCTTGTCGGATCCAGGCGCCATCCTTCCAGAGTTTTATGGAAATGTGTTCAGTATGGATTTTCTTTTTTTTCCCTTTTTTTTTTTAAACCAAAATTCATTTGGAAGTTTGCTAAAAATGTAAAATCAAGTTTGAAAACTTTGGTTCACAAACAGGCCCAATAAATAGAAACCAGATAGTCTTGATTTTTTTTAACACTTGTCTTGTTTTGGGCATGTTTTTAGCTCGAACCTCCGTTTGTTTTTCTTCTTCTGGCGTTCTATAACTTCCTGTTAGTGACATCAGAGGTGATGTCACGTAAACAAGTCACCAGGATATTTAGGCTCCACCCTCTGAGGATCTGACTGTCTGGAGTAACGACCTCCTGGAGGGTCGATGTGGACGCAGATGGACGACGTCCTCAGGCTCGATTCTGAGTGGACGGAACACTAAACGTTGTAATTCTTGATTGTTCCGATCCATTTCCTCATCGGTCTGTACAGAACTTCCTGCTTTCATCTTTAAAAGAGACTTTATTGATCCCCCAATGGGGAAATTCTGTTTATTGGTGAGGGTAGCCCACTGGAAGTCCCGGTACAAGGTCTGAAGACCAGAACCTTTCACACAATGTAAACAAACCCAATTCTGGTTGAGGTTGGTTCTGACTGAACAAAGTCTGGCTGTTTAATCCGGACTTTTGTCTGGGGGAATTTTTTGCCCCTGAAGTTTTGCTCTGGGTCAAATGTATGAGTTTGGACCAAAGGTGGTATCTGTGAAAGTACCGGTAGATTAGCCTTAAGGTCCAGAGACGTTCTCGTTGGTGCTGGTTCCCCTCCGTTGCAAAAGTCATGTATTAACAGAACCGAAGATGGAGCTCCACTCATTCGGAACGTCAAGCTCCTGCCACGGAAGCTGGATCCCGACTCCATCCGGCTGCTGGTACCGGTGGCCCGGTTGACAGGAGAGCATTTTCAAACCTCCAGGTTTTACTGAAAGCTCTTTAGAACCAGAACCAGACTTCGGTAGATGCACTTCGTCACATCCTTAGAAGTTGTGAGGACGGAGTCACAAAGACCCGGATCGCGCCCAGACCAGACTGCCGATTCGTACCGGGTCGACCCGACGCTTGAGCTCAAAAACGGCCGACGGCAGGAACCTGATGGAGCGAACGGAGAGAAACAGATGGCGGGGCGTGAGAGTGATGCATGGGCAGAGGAAAGAACAGACGGAGAGAACAGAAGCGGCGAAGAAGACGGCAGGCGGCGGAGAAAACAAGTGGAGGAAGAAAAGACAGGCGGAGAAATCGGAGTGGAAACAGACAGAAAGATGGAGTTTTATGGAAAGACTCCATCTGCTAGTTCTTGAGATCCACGGCCGAGCGACGGGGGCGTCATCCGTCACGCCCGTCTCACCGTCAGCCACACATCCGATGAAACATCGGCCGTCACCACCGCCGGTTCTGGTGCTGCCGCCGAAGACCGTCCCCAAACATCGCATCTCCATCTTTACTTCTTCGCCGCGCTGCTGGCAGGAATTAACGGAGTACGTAACGATACGCTCGCGCGAGGAAACGCTCCGACAGCTGTCCGCCAGCGGTAATGGTTCCGAGGAAACATCAAGTCCACAGTTCAGTCATCTGCTCGGAGCCCGAGGGCAACGTTAGAGATAACGGTTAGCTCCAACTGGCGCCGAGGGAGTCTTCACTTCCTGTCTCCTACCGGTCGTCAGCGCTGATGTTTTAATAATAACGAGCGAAGGACGATTACAGACGGGAGGCGCTCTTTGCTTACGGAGGGTTCTGATGGTAGGAGAACCCCGAACGGCTCTCGGCGGAGCAGACGCCCCAGATGATGCGAGGTTGTAAACGTTATGGCGTCGACCGGATAAAGAGGTGAAGACATTAGTACAAATATACATTTATGTATTTTTTACTCTCCTTAAAGGCGCAGTGTTTAAAAAGGAGTTTAATTCAGCTGTGAAGAGAATCCACTTCAGCTCACGCCAACAGTTAACGGATCGAAAGATGTCAATTGTATGTATATATATATATATATATATATATATATATATATATATATAAATAATAGTTATAGAACTAGAAAAAGAAAAAACTAGTTCTTAGGATGTTCAGTCTTGTGAAAAAGAAAAGCGGGAATAAAGAACAAAATTAGTCAATTTGAAAAGTTGGGTCAGCCAATCAGAAAGCAGCTCACAGTGAACCACAACAGGAGTTTCAAAGATATCTTTATCTTTACAGGCGGCGCCCGTGATGTAATCACAGGACGCTCTTCCAGGTCTTACGACACTCCAGGTTAAAGGCGGCCTCAGCGCCACTATAAAATATTTATCTTTTTTCACTGTGGGGAAATCAAGGCCTCTGATTGGCCAGACTGGCAGGGAGCCAAGCCAATCAGTCAGCCTGAGGCCATCTGATGGTCACTGTCCTCTGAGTCTCCTCTACACACACACACACACACACACACACACACACATTCACATATACACACATTCACATATAGACGCACACACATTCACATATACACACACACACTCATACACGTACACACACACTCACATAAACACACACACACACTTACCAAACACTCACACACTTGCACACACACATTCACATATACACAGACACACCTTCACATACACACAACACACACACACACACACACACACAAACAGACACACACACACATTCACACACAAACAGACACACACACACACATTCACATAGACACGTACACATACACACAAACACAGATTTTCCACTGCTGCAGTCATAGTGTGTCTGTGTGTGTGTGTGTGTGTGTGTGTGTTTGTGTGTGTGTGTGTGCGTTCTATCTGTAACTCTCTCCCATCTCTCCATGGGGCGTATCCACCGCCGCCGCCGCCGCTTCAGGCTGATGGTTAACGCCTCCGTTTACCTGATGGTCTCTTTAAAATAACTTATAGCGCCTGATCTTTCTATCGGTTCACTGATGCTTTCTGGGATTGAACCGGCGTCTCGCTGAGAGGAACATCTGGAATGAGGCAGTTTTTAAACTTCCCCGCAGGAAGAGGTTTTAATGTAACGCTAGAAAGACGCCGGACTCTTATCATCAAACGGACATCAGAATCCGTTTGATGAGAGACCAGACCGTCAGACGCTGACCAGCCGTCGGATCCTCCAACATTCATCACAAGATGACATCATCACGATATTAAAGACTTTAAAAATATAATATATAGTCTTAACTGGAGACAGTTTTCTATTAGTTTTGTTAAAACATAGTTCTTCAAAGATCTATTTATTACTATTACCTACTATTAGTTAACTATCAGCTGCTATTAGCTACTATTAGTTACTATTAGCTCCATTAGCTACTTTTGGCTTCTGTTTTTTCCTACTAGCTCTTTTAGCTACTATTAGCTACTATTAGCTCTAAATCCCCCGTCTGTGGCGATCAGGTGACTATTGGAGGGAGTTCCCCGCCTCCCACCCTCAGTCAGCTGTGATAGACTCCAGCCCCTAGTGACTCTGTCAAGGTATATATATATATATATATATATATATATATATATATATATATTTAATAATCCTGTTTTTGCACTTATCTTCGTCCATTAAAGGAAAAATATTAAAATAAAGTTTTTTTACAGTGTAGATTCCTGTAACGGTTTTCTAATGAGTGTCTGGTGGTTCTTTAACATTCTGTTTCTCCTCGGTTCTGTCGTACTGCTGAATATGGAGCAACTCTTATCAGAACCAGCGCCAGATAATTGTTGGACAAGAGGAGCTCCACTGCAGAGGAGGATGAGGAGGAGGAGGAAGACGAGAGGGAGCCGCAGACAAAAGTGAAGAGTGTGAACGATGGAGCATGGAGGAGCGTCGCGTTGATTATCAGCGTTGTGCGACATCCCCGGGGCGTCCCGACCCAAAATATGAAGATAGTACCGAGAGGAAGAGCAGAGGACAGGAATAGGAGCGAACCCGTGATAAAAAAAAAAAAAGTTCTGAAATAAATTCCATTTAGAATAAGTCATGAATATTTCACAGTTTTTCTTCCACGCCGGTTGAGGGCGTCTAAAAATGATGTTCTGGAAAATAAAAAAGAGTCAACAGCACCGACGGACGGGTCCGGCCGAACTGGGTTTAATGTTTGATGCCTTTTTGTGGGAAGATAAAGACCTGGACGTAAAAAAAATATTAAAAAAAGAGCTTTAACTAAAAAATAACTTTTTGATCTAATCGCTTTTTTTTTTTTCTTCTTTTTTTACTCACCAAAGTTCTGCTCCAATCCGGAACCGGAGGAAGTCACATTTCTTCTCTGACCCGGTTCCCCCCTCCTCCACAAAGGATTTAGCAAATGAACTCGTATTAAGAGTGTTCCCTTAAATTATGTAACGTTGGAAAAGAAACTTCCTGGAACCGTCACAAAATTCTTTGAAGTTCTGGTCCGATCCTCACTCCATCCCAGGTTTCTACAACTCACTCCTCTTGTTCAAGGGTCCCCAACTTCTCTCTGCCCCTCGGACCGCCCCTAAGGAGTCGGCCAATTAGCTATAAGATTAAATAATGAAGGACGATAATTAGTCCATCAGGACGTCTCTGGTGTTCAGAGATTGAGATCAAAGGGTCTCCGCTGGGCTATTCTGGTGGTGGTGGTGGCGGCTGATGACGCTGCTGAGGCCGATGGATCGGCGAGGTCTGGGTGGAGATGAAGAGGGTGGAGGGCGTGCAAGAGGGACTGACAGAGTCGTATGTAACTCACCAAAATCACTGACTCGGTGGGAGGAGCTTGGATCGATCGGGGGAACTTGAAACAGTCGGAGGAGCTCAGATCAGTGGGAGGACGTTGAAACTGCCTCCTTCATAGTTTTTGCGGGACAGAACCTGTAGGACTTTCCATTTTGACCAGTTGAACAGACGATAGACCCCAAAATGAGCCAAAAAAATTTGGATTTTAGGTAAAAACGGACTAAATGCAAAAACCCAGATCAGAGTCCTGGTTCCTGATGGAATGTGATACCGGTCCTGTGGTACCCAGACACCGGGGTGGGTCGTGGTCTCATCAGCGCCGCGGACTGCAGCGATCAACCCGCTTTATTCATTACGGGCTTTTGTTCCTCATGTTGAGGAGGTCGCCTCTGATTTGCTGCGCCGCCGTCTCACAGAACCTCAACCATCAGGTGTGGGTCCAGAACATATATGTATATGTATATATATATATATACATATATATATACATATACATATATGTATATATATATACACATATATATATATATATATATATATATGTGTATATATATATACATATATATATATATATATATATATATATACATATATATATGTATATATATATATATACATATATATATATATATAAACTGATGACTGAGAAACATTAAAATACACTTTTATAGTTTTGGTCAGAAGATAATAAGTAATATATATATAATAAGTAATGGGTTTGGCTGCAGAGTCTCATCAGAAAGTGTTTACCGTTATTCACCGCCTCAGATAAGAGAATCGAGTTCATGTTGTAATTCACTCCTATTTGTGGTAGTGTGTGTCTGTGTGTTTCTGTCAGACTGCGTGTGTGTTTGTGAGTGTGCGTGTGTGTGTGTGTGCATGTGTGTGTGGGTCTGTGTGCGTGTGTGTGTGAGACTAAGTGTTTGTGTGAGACTGCGTGTGTGTTTGTGTGCGTGTGAGTGAGAGTGTGTGTGTGTGTGTGCGTGTGTGGGTGTTTGTGTGTTTGTGTGAGACTGCGTTTGTGTGCGTGTGTGTGTGTGTGTGTGTGAGTGTGTGTGTGTGACTGAATGTGTGTGTGTGTGTATGTATGTATGTATATGTGTGTGAGTGCGTGTGTGTGTATGTGACTGTGTGTGTGTGACTGAATGTGTGTGTGTGTGTATGTATGTATGTGTGTATGTGTGTGAGTGCGTGTGTGTGTATGTGAGTGTGTGTGTGTGACTGAATGTGTGTGTGTGTGTGTTTATGTATGTATGTATGTATGTATGTATGTGTGTGTGTGTGTGTGTGTTTGTGTAGAGAGAAAACGCCTCACTCTCTCTCTGCAGCAGAATGAAACGATTAATTTCGTTTTAATCTAAACGTCTATAGAGTATGATGTCTCATTTGCATATTTTACCTTCAACCAAACGTCCTCATTTGCATATCCCCCCGATGTTAAACCAATCGTTTTTCGTTCCCACCCCCCCGGCCGGCCAATCAGTTCTGCTGTCTGAGCCTCAGTCAGGTGGATAATGAGCTGTCAGCCAATCACACCCAGCCTCTGAGCGGAGCCACGCGATTGGACGGCGGCTGCGGGACTCGCTGCTCATTCATGACCCGGTGCTCCGGCAGGCGGTTCTGAGGGGAGACATCTGGGCTGTGATCAGTCAGCCGTCCCTCGCTCGCTCGTTTAAATCAGTTTGAACCGGTTCCAGGCCCGGAGCCATTATGTGGGAGGAGGATTGTTCAGGTTCTTCGCCGGGGCAAAATAAAAGTTTCTGTGAACTTTGGTGTAAATTCTGTGGACAGAACCTTCAGTGACATCACAGCAGCTGACTGCTCAGAGTGACCTCCGACCCCTGTGCTCTACTGAAAGCTCCTCACGTCAGCATGAGAACTGGACCACGGCGCAATGCGAGAAGGTTGCGTCACTCAGCTTGGGGAAGAGATGGTACCAGGATGCATTCTGGGAGGGAGACAGTATGATGCTTTGGACCACATTCTGCTGGGAAACCTTGGGGGGATCCACAGATCTCAATCCAATCCAGCACCAGTAGGTCCGATCCATTGAGAAGCCCCACTCCACAACTTCCAGGACTCACTGGTGACGTCTTGGTACCAGTTACCTGAGCAGAACCTTTTGAGGTGTGCTGGAGTCCAGCGGGAGCTGCACGATATTAGACTGGTGGTCTTAATGTTATGGCTGATCAGGGCAGCTCCAGTATTGAATGTTGTGTAGTGAATAGAGAGACAGAACCGGAGAGGTTCTGCCTCTGGAGGGTGCAAACGTAGATTTTTGGACCTGTCGGCTCATATTTAGAGGAAATGTTTTTTTTTTTGTTGTTTTTTTTATCTGACCTCTCTTCGGTTCTGATCCGGCCGTATCACATCGGTTTGAAGTGACGACCAGAATCAAAGTGAGCCCGACTCGGCTCGGGTCTCTGGATGGATCTCGTCGTAAAACCCACCAAAGCTGCTGCAGCTGATTTTAAATTTAAATGAATCTCTTCTCTTTGTCTGACGGGACAGAACCGGGCTTTTGTTCCCCGTGAGAAACAATTAAGCTTCTGCTACAGTGATATAACTCATTCTCTCCCCTCCACCTCCACCTCCTCCAACTCCTCCTCCACCTCCTCCTCCTCCATCAGGGTTCTCCTCTGAAATGAACCCATCTCCTCTAGAAGCGGCCCGGTTGTTCCTTCACTCCTCGCTCAGATTATCGGTCCAGCATGTGGAAGTTGTCTCCAGAGGAGTGTCTCTGGTCCTTCAGAACCGGTCCGGTCCAGGTCCATGTTACTGTGGAGGGACCGTCTCATCTCCCCAGAGCTTTACTGATATCTGCGCTCCAGTTCTCTTTTCTTCTGTTGTACACTGTAAATAAAAATTAATTGGATCAATCAGAACAAACGTAATTATATCGAGTATCATCCAGTCCAAAAATTCCAATTAGAAGAATTTAATTTTGAGAGAGATTTGAATTGATTTGATTGATTTTTGTATTCTATAAGGGTCTAATCATGCACTGTAAAAAGAAGAATGTTAATGTGCCCTTAATTAAATAAAGTATTTTTTTAGTTTAACTGATTAATTTAACTTGTGAATACTTCATTTAATTGAGTTTAAGCAGTGGAATACATTTTTTGATTTTTTTTTTTTTTTTTTTTACAGTGTAGGGACATTCTCAGCCCGGTGGTCTTGGGGTTCTGATGATTCTCAGCTTGGGTTCCAGTAGGTGGCGATAGTCATATTTGAAGTTTATACACTCTAAAAAAGAAAAGGTTAATTTGAATGTAGCACTTCTGTATTACTGGATTAAAAAAATATTAATTTTTTTTCACTCAAAAACAGGAATAATTAAATTAGTTAAATATTTGAAAAGTATTTCCACATGATTAAATGTGTTTCCTTCAACACTAATTATTCAGTTGGGCCAACTTAATTTATTTGGGTTGGATAAACTACATTTAATAGTGTAATTTTTACTTCGGCAAAATGAGTTGGACCTTTAAAATAAAAAAAAAAAATTTAATAAATCTGAAATATTACAAGTTACGAAGTTTAATGAAACTCTAATTAATTACTTTTAACCGAATCCAGGTAACTTAAAAAAAAACACTAAAAAAAAACGCTAATAAATTGAATTGGACTTAATCCAAGAATTTAAGTTGAATCAATTTGAATAAATTAAATTGACCCAACTTAATAATGTTAAGTTGGACCAACATGATAAAATAACTTAACTCGTTTATCATGAACTGATTATTTAAAACTCTTTCAAACATTTTAAATTATTTTTTTTGAGTGTAGAAACAGTTTCAGGAGAGGGAGCTTTTTTCCTGGCGTAGATCGTCCTCCGTAGAGATCTAAGAACCCGAGGCCGTGAACAAAGGTGCGACTCGCCGTTTCCTCGCTCGCTCCGGGTGACAAGACGTTTAATTACCGCGTGCCTCAAAGCATGATGGGAACTTTATTTCACTCTCCAGCGCTGAGGTTGTGAATGTGTCACCAACACGGCTCTTATATCAGAAAAATCTAATTAAACATCTGGAAGAAAGTCGTAAAAGTTCTTCTTCTTCTTTTTTATGGAGGGAAACTTACCTGAACTCCACTTCCTGCTTTTATTCGCAGAGAGAAAGTTATTCTAACTTAATTCTGCTCCCTCATAAATCTTCCCGAGCGCCGCTCTCCTCCTATTCAAAGTTCCGTCTCCCGTTTCATCTCCTCCTCCTCCACCCCTCTGCCTCCGTCACAAACATAGAGGAACCTCCGAGGAACCCGAATCTTCAGGTCCGGCAGATGAAAAGGATTCTGTGGCAGGTTGTTAAAATGACTCACGGGTTTAATTTGAGCCCAGAATGGGTTCCGCTCCGATTCCGCCGGCAGCCTGTCGCGGCGCCGCCGCCGTGTTCCAATGGCGGCGTCTCGCTGATGGAGGTTTTTATGAATGGAGGAGGAGCTGACGAGATGTTCTGTGTGCTTCCAGATCTGCTAGCGGTGCCCAAACATCCCTACGCCGCCATGGAGAACTGGGGGCTGAGCGTCTTCGTGGAGCAGAAGATCCTGCTGGACGCCGAGGTGTCGTCCTCGTCCTACCAGATGGAGCTGACCATGGTGGTCGTCCACGAGATCTGCCACCAGGTAGGAACATCTAGTCGCCAGAACCAGAGTCGTTGCTCTGAATGAGCAACACCGGCAGAACCAATCAGCATTTAGAAGAGAAACATGTTATGGAGGCTGATTCGGGCCTCCAGTAGTTCCTCCTGCGGGTCTGGTCTCCACCCAGGAAGAACTGCAACATCTGAAAAAAAACTCGTCCAGCGCTGTCGTCCCTGACAGCAGGGGTCCATCCCTGAGAAGCCCCCACTCCGCTGCGTCGTACCATCGATCCCCTCCGATCGAACTCCTCAGATTAAATGTGACTCATTAATAATCTCAAACATCCCATAGTGACTCAATTTAACTATTTCTGTGGAGTCAGCAGTCTGCTCTAGGATCAGATCCCAGAGTGACTCAATGATGAAGATTTCCTGGCGTCGATTCATAGGAGATAAATTCAGACACATCTGGACTGATGGTTTGGAAATTACGGAAGAGAAACTGTGTTTTCCTCAAAAATCTCCCTCTAGTGAGTAAAACATGAACTGTTGTAGTGACACAATATAGATAGAAGAAGGATGTCATGGACTTGGTTTAACTGAGTCGGACGAATGGTTAGGAAGTCATGTCTGAAAAACAATGTTTTTTGTAAAAAAAATAGCTCCCTCTAGTGAGCGAAAATATAAACTATGAGGTATGAGATTAAATATATAGATGTCCTTGAGTCGATTCATATGAACCAAATTTGGACGGAATCGGACCAACGGTTGACAAGTTATGTTCGGAAACCTTTGGAGACAGAGCTCCCCTAGTGGTGGAAATATGCAACTGACCTTTCCCAAAATGGTATAAAATTTGAAAATGATCCATGAAATAGTTTGTGAGTTATCGCAACAATGAAGACGCGGCGGCGATGACGATTCCATAATATCCCTGATTTTTCAGGGATATTTAAAAAAATCCCCACATCTCATTCTGATTGGCCCTTCTGAGCTTCCGTAGCTCCTGACTCCACTGATAAACTTTTTTCCACCTCTCTTGAAGTCAGGACTTCTCTAAATTACCAACTTCTCCTCAGGGCTTTCCGAAGGTCATGACAATAATTCTTCACACTTCCTGAAAATTGTGTGATTAGAAATAAAAGACTGACGTTTGACCCGGATTATCTGCACCAGAACCAGGATTCCTGCCTTCCCTAATGTGTGTATGTACACTGTAAAAGGAGGAAATTCATTATCTATTCACAACTTAATTGAATAAGTCAGAGTCAAAACGACGTAACCTAATTTAAGTTACTATTTGAAGTAATTAACTTTAAGTTATTCACTGTTTTTTTTGTTGTTGTTTTTTTTGTTTTTTTACAGTGCATGGAAATCAAGAAAATTCAACTTTTTTTTACCCTCTAAACACGGACAATATTAAACAGTAAATGTTAATATTGGTGCATAAATCCAGCATTATTTTATTCCTGCAGTGTCTTAAGAGAAATATAACACATTAAAAAGAAAATGTATTTGTTTTTACAGTGTATGTTCACTGGCAGGAAACATTTGAGACAAATATAATCACTCAAATTAGAAAATGTTTCATCTTGAACCATGAAGCTTCAGTCTTTGCTGAAATATAAATAAACGGAGAGTTTCTGCTGATGAATGCGAGCAGCCTGAACTCTTCCTCCGAGGGAAAAAAAAATAGCTTTTATACCTTTAGCATTCGGAGCTATTTGAAATGAGTGTCTCTCTGCTGTGTTTAAGGTTCTGTTGGGTTTCGTCTGCTGTTTTAACTGGTTTCTGTGCCAGAAGCAGCAGCGTGCCAGTTCCTCTACGGAAGCTGAGAGAGGCCAAAAAAAAATTTTAAATTAATGAAAAATTATATATTTATATGATCCATTTCCAATTAAAACATTTTTTTTTACGAAAGACAAAATTAAAGTTTTACAAAAAAGTGTTATTATTATTTTTCAATAAAAATATTACCTCAAGTCTAAAATAAAAAAAAATGAAAATGTTCCTTTTTTAAAAAATACTGCACTGCCTCACTTTTCATTCTATATTCTCAATTACGGTAAATAGATGAAATAGAATGTTTTTCTATTTCATCTAATGTCTTTATTTTTTCTCATCATAGAGAACGGATAAAGAAATAAAACTGTAAAAAATTAAAAAAAAATTATAGAGAATATTGCGATTTAGAATTTTCTCTTTTTTTAAAATCATTGATCTTTAATTATTATTATTTTTAAATCTATGGAACGGGTTTGTTAAATATCTTGGCAGGTGATAAAAGTTAAAATAAACATCATTTATTAAATTCTTTCTTAACCTCTTTGCACGGATTAGTGAAAAAACATTTTTTTGCGTTACATTCATTTAATCTGATTAGTCCCTTTTATGACTCCATAAATCAATCATCAATTAAAAAGAAGAAAAAATGAAAGTTGTTTGCTCCTGTAATACTCGTTTCTGCCACTAGAGGCATTTGCGTTAATTACGATTAATAGTTTTTAATCCCTTTAAAGCCATGGTAAATATCCATTTACATTAACGTTATGTTTAATAATTTTGCAGCTTCCATATTTCTTCCTCATCATCTCCGACCGTGTGGTTATTAAATGTGAGACACTTCCTGTTTCCTGCCTGAGACCCTCTGCTTGTTTTTCTTCATGCTTCCTCCTTAAACGATCACATTCCACCCGCCTCTTCATGTTCCGTTCTCTGAAATCGCTCCTTTAGACTAAACGCCTCTCCAGCGGCGGTTCGCCGCGCGGACGGCGAGTAATCTGACTGCTGCCGCTGTGAAATCATCTACGCTCTCTCGCATTCCGTTTGCTCTGATTTGAGCAGAACACTGAAGAGTGTCAGGGGGGAAAAAAACAAAAAACTGATCTTGTGGTAAACAGACTCGACGTGACAGAAGTCAAAACAGCATCAACCGCGGCGTTACGCGGGCCCGCAGGCGGCGGCGGCGGCGGATGGGATGATCCTGTTGTTACAGTACGGCTTCGGATACGTGAGGAGGAGGAGGATCGAGAGGTTTCGCTCGTAGAGGAAGACTTAAACGATGCAGCTAGACGTGAAATGAGAAGGAGCGAGGGACTAGAGCGGGTGTAGGAACAAACAGAGCGAGGGATCCGTAAAACGAGCCACAGATAGCAGAACCGAGAAATACCCGCGTGACTGATGTTCAGTCAGGGTCCGCCGGAGACGGTTCTGAAACCGAGAGGAGGGTGGAGCTCACAGTCCGAAGTTCTGCTACTAGCTGGGATGAGCCTTTTGGTGCTCATGACCCGGTTATCCTTCCTTGGACCCCTTTGGTAGGTTCTAACCACAAGCTAACCTACGGCTCTGCAGATGTTCTGACCCAGAAGTCTCGCCTACAACTATTACCAAATCTCAGCATCATTTCTAAAATCATTTTTTATATCTTCTGTGGGAACTTAATCCTCTATTTGAAATTCCGATGCTGCCTCAGCAGCGACACCTACAGGGCAGCAAGGTGAAAGGCAGTCTGAGTGAAGTGGAGAGCAGAGGAGGACAGACTTCACTCTCCTCCTCTTGGAGGCGGGGTCTACTAGATCCATTACAAGGATTTCAGTCAGTTTCTTTTTTTCATGCTGATCCGCTATTGGCCAAAACACAGGAAGTGATGCTCAAAAGCAGGAAGTCCTGCCTAACCAATCAACAACCAGAACGCAAGATCGACCCGTCGTTGGTCAAATGAGAGATTCCAAATTTCCTCTTCAGTTCTCCGCCGCTTTAATCGGCTTTTTCAAAGGTTTCTGTTTGGGTTTTAGTTCCTTCGGATCCGGACTTCAGTCGGGTTTTTCTGGCCTCGTTAACAGAACCAACTGTCTGCTTTGATCCGGTTCTGCTCGGATGCCTCCATCATTTAACTCGCCCGCCGCAGCCTCATTTGTATTATTCTTGGTTTTTTTTAGCTAAAGTCAGATTTCTAGCATCCACGTGAACCCAGATACCGATGTGGGCCATGAACCTCAACCATACCGCTAGAAAAAAAAACTGGAAATGAAAATAAAGTACGAGCATTTTTACTGTTTACAGAACCGGCATGAGGATCCACCCTGGTTATTTTACAGTGCAGTAGACCAGTAGGGGTCAGTTTAGAAGAAATATTTCATCCATCCGTCAGGATTAATTTCCCGCTTCTGTCGCGGGTCGATCCATCAGAACCAACACGGCCGTTGACCTCTTCAGAACCGCTCATGGATCGTTCTGAGCCCAGATGATGCCTCAGATGAGATGGTTCTTTAGAAACTATTATTATTATTATTATTATTTTCTGATTTTAAGTGGTTAAAACAAATGTATAATGGAAAATGGCTTAATTTGTAGAAATAAATATAAAGATTTAAAAAAATAATGATTTATTATCTCCAAAGAAAGAGATAATATGTTAATAATGTCACAAGATCAACAACAGAAATCATTTATCACCTCCGTCTGAAACGACGACACGCTTTCGGAAAATAATGACTCAATGTTTCAAACATGAGAAAGTATCTCAGATTAATGGCTTTGAGTCTTCATCCTGAGAACTGAGGATGATGGTGGTCCCAGTCATTATTTTAAGAATATTAAGTTCATGCAAGTTTTTTAAAACCTCGAGAAAAAAAAAGTCATTATTTTTCCAGAATCTTTTTGTCACATTTTTCTGTAAAAAAAACTCCAATGGTTGAAACACGGTACATTAAATACACACATTATCACACACACAGTCACACACAGAGAGCAGTAGCACACAAACACAAACACACCCATAGCAGCACACACAGAAACATGCACATATACACACGCATAAACACAGTAACACACATACAGAGCAGTAACACACAAACACACTCACACAGTAACACAAACACGCTCACTCACTCACACACACACACACGCACACACACACACACACACACACACACACACACACACACACACACACACACACACACACACACACACACACACACACACACACACACACACACACCCACACACATACACACACACACACACACACACACACACACACACACACACACACACACACACACACACACACACACACACACACACACACACACACACACAC
>VRLP01004554.1:0-47463 GCA_009660295.1 Lophius piscatorius
GGATCCTTGCAGCACTGTTTTGAACATACTGAAGTCTTTGAAGACTTTTATCAGGGATCCCGATGAAAAGTGCGTTACAGTAATCCAGTCGGGAGGAGACAAACGCGTGGACCAGCTTTTCAGCATCACTCAAGGTGAGTGAAGAACGGAGTTTCGAGATATTTCTGAGATGGTGAAAGGAGATCTTGCAGATGTCTTTCATATCTGTGTGGATTCTCATTCATCCAGGCCATGGTAATCCATGTGGGCCGAATCCAAAGCAAATGGACTTCTGATTTGGCTTGAAGACGTTTCACCCTGCATCCAAGAGGCTTCTTCAGATTGAGTCAGGGGGGAGATGAGGAGAATAATGTGCTGCACAAGGAAACACATCAGGCCTTGGATGTAGTGCTTTAAAATAAGCAATATTGTTTTCACAGTGAGCAGAGAAGTGTCCAATGCTTTGGTCCGTCTTTCAGAACAGAGTGGCACTTTATAAAAACTGCAGAGAGCTTAAAAGTCTCGACTTGCACGGCTCATCAGCACCAAAGACACAGCTCCAGCAGAACAAATCAACTATCAAGGCATTTTCTTCTCTTAAATGCCCCAAACCACGGGAATGCTGTCACAATCAACCTAAATGTACAACAATATCTGACCTTTGTTGTGACAGGGAAATTCTGTACGTTAGATTAATGTCAGACATAATCTGGGATACAGCTTCTATAAATATATTTGACTTTTGAGACATTTGGCTGCAGCTAACTCGATATTCCATTGGGTGTCACCATTGGATTTTCCTTCTGCTATCCCATCCTCTGGCTGACAGAGAAACATCCCCAGTCGTAGAAGGGAGAGAGAGAGTTTGGTTCAGATTTCATGTAATATGATGCAGCATCTTCAACGACTTGACTTTTTGTTTTGGGGAATACTCAGTATTAAGTATTTTACTTCATACTAAAAATTAAGTTGCTGGTTAAAGAATTGAGTCTAACCATTATCAAAAAGGTTGTCTCATTAACAAACTTTATCAGACTCGATAACAATTAGATAAGATAATAAACAATTTTCAATAAAAAAATATATTTGTATAAATTTATATATTTATTATATCTGACATTTTTATATGTCAGATATAACATATCAAAATGATATTTTGATATGATATTTTGAAAGTTAACTTGCTTCCAAATATTTCCAATTTTATATATAAACGGAAATTAAAAGTATATGTTTCCAATATACTGCCTGCTTCTAGCATTTCCTTTGATTTTGAAATAATGTGCTGCTGGTGAGGCCTATAGCCAATTTCATCCACCTGAAAATTTTCTATTGTAAGTGATGATATGATTGAACAGAGCTTGCCCTGGTCACATTGCAAAGATCAGAAAGTACTGGTGATTCCTGCTGCGTTTGAATCCCAGCGAAGAAAGATCCTCATACTTTGTATGTTCTGCTCCTTCTGCTCTCTTTTGTTCTCTGTATGACATACATACAATCAATCAATGACTGATACAAAGTCTCTCATCTCTTGATCAATATGCCCCCATAGTCTCCAGTCGATTGTAAACAATGCTGAATAATCTAGAGTACAAGGTTGAATAATATTTTCTTATCATATGTTCCTATGATGATCAAAACAACAGAACTGGAGGTGGACTCGCAAAGGTGAAGACAGAGCCGGACCTTGTCGGAGAAAGCCTTGTGGGCCTTGGTGATAAATTCCTACGCCAAACTACCGGCTCCCAAAAACTCGGATTGGTTGCCTTAAAACTCTGCTGTAGAGAAACACGTTTATCTTTATAACCATTGCTCACATTATTGGATAAATTGAATGTGTACATTTTCCTCTGCATGTCTTATGTAATACTTAAATGTGACCAGAGGGAGGCGCTGCTGTTTCCTGCAGTCAACCCTCCTCAGGAATCCTGCTGCGGAAGATGGAGCAGGAGAAGATTAAGAGAACCGTGAATTAAATCACAGCAGTGAAGAAGTTGTAGAAGTCATTCATTCAGAAATTCGTCACAGATTTTCTTAATTTAGTTTGAAAAAAATTCAACGGAGGCCGACTGTTAAGTCTTCGTGCAAAGTCGCCTTGTGCTGGCATAGTTACTACTGCATTATTACACACATTGCTTTGTTCTTGTTTGCTTGGATGTACATTCTAATGACAGTCCCTGTCCATTCATATTTGTTACCGCCACTTCAGCATTCACTTTAATAGGATGTGTTAATTAATCCTTTAATCCCTCTGCTTTCCTTTAATTACAGAGAGGACGACGGTTCAACATCATCCACTTTTCAATTTCAAATTGCATTTTCTCCCTTCTAATCAGATGCAACAGTGACTATTTTCTATCATATTTCTAACCCTAACCCACTCCTTGTTTCATTCAGGAGGGGGCAAAAAGTCTTTGCACATGCAACGAGACTAAGTATACAGTTTGGATAAATAAAAGAGGACAGGTTACAGGTGAACAGCAGTATATTGTGTATTTCTCCCTGTGTGCATCCAATCATTTCCAAGCATAGGTCGGATGAAGCAGTGGAACATCCACACTAGCAGGTCAGCTCTAAGCTGTTATGAAAGGAGAAGGCTATTGGACTGCAGAAGTCTCAAGGCCAAAGACATATCCTAACAGACATTTGCGCTTACCTCAGTGAACAAATAAAGGCAGCTTTGAGGAAAAAACCCAGATTTATAGGCAAAAACATTAGTCACTCAGATAAATGGTGACGGAACAGAACGATACCTCTCTGTAATTCATTGGCAGTACCTTCACCTGAAAAGTATACATTTTGTTTAACAGTTTCTCACTGTGATATAGAATTGTAGAAATAAATAAATGTATTCCTTTTGTGGTCATTTTTAAACATACAGAACAATACTGGTCTCACACGGTCAGCAAATTACTGTGTTCTCTATGTATAAAGCAGTATTTGTATCCACAGTACATCCTTATGGAGTGCATTTAGTGATAATCACAAATTACTCTTGTCATAGAGCTTGCCATGGTGACCTTGCCCTGCTCGCCTGATATAGGTGACCTTGGATTGAGGAATGCAAGGCACAGCTACCACTTATGGCTTCCGCAGACGCAGATATTGCACTGTTGTCGCTGAGTTGAACATTTCATGTTAGGACCTTGACTATAATTCCATCGGCTATTGAAAATCTGTGAATGGAGACAGTCATGGCTCCAAGCCATCAACAGAATGTAATGAAAGGTAGCAGAAACATCGAGCAAAGGAAGGAGTTAAGGGGCTCTTATTGTTTAGTCGACATGGTAAAATGTTGGCTTGTTTCAACCAACACCCGCCGTGGGTTGGAACCGATACTGCATCAACTTTGCCGTATATTTTCAGGTGTGACTTATTATAAAAACAACATTGACAGCTACAGCTTTATTTGGGCACAAGAATTGAGTTTGTAAACAGAAAGACAAATTAACTTCATAGTCAACATTAGAATGAACCAAATCAACCAGCCAGTCAAATCCAATAAGACAGTTAACCCTAGAATAGCTTGAATCTTTCATTTAACTTACCTGATATTAACAGATATCCAGGTCCAGGGAAAACTTTCTTTTTCAACAAACAACATGTCAATTCTTTGTGGATCCTGTGATTGCGTCAACTCTAGAACATTCATGGAACATTAAAAAACTTAAATCTTGTGCCCCAGTTTGAAGTCTAGTCAGTGTTCAGACCATTATTTATCTTTCATTCTTGAGGGTTTAGTTTTATCTTATTGGGTCATGTTAGCCTTTTCCAACCATCGCTAGATACAGTGTCGTTCATTAGGTAATTTCTGTAAAAACAAAGGCACAAGTTCTATTTTAATACTAAAATGGGAGACAGACAGACCTTCTATCGAACATTTCCGGTCTGACTGACTTCACAAATCATTTGACCACACAAACCAGGGTTGATCCATTCACGCATAGAGACCACCAGATACAGATGGATAAGGCTATGGGGTGATGGATAGGAGATGGGGAACTACCATCCTTCTGATAATCAATAAATCTTTATTCAATCAATCTTTATTTATATAGCGCCAATTCCCAACAACAGTTGTCTCAAGGTGCTTTCCAGAAAGAGCAGGTCTAGACCAAACTCTTTATATAATAATAATAATAATAATAATAATAATAATAATATGATAAGATAAGATAAGATAAGATAAGATAAGATAGAATAAATTAAGATGGGGATATTTGTTCCTGACTGAACATCCATGAAGAGTGAACTAGAATGAGGTTGACCACTCTACATCTAGAACCACACCCACTACTAAAATTACTCCTAATACCAATAATGTAAAATATTCCTAAAATGTTGACACACTGAGGGAGAACTGAAAAATGTCAAGCCCACACAGACGTCTCTGATACTGGAAAAACCCAATTTGACCGTATGTGGATACCCCATAACCTCGAACATAACGGACTAACAACATAAAGACAGAAAGATTGCCTCGGTTAAAACATGCCTAAAATGTAAATATGAGCAACACGAAGACAGAAATCATGATATATGACGTGTGTAGTTTCATTGAATCATGTCCATCGTTATTTGAGCAGTAGATCACAATTACTCATATCGAACCCCTTACAAAATAGACATATGGACTGACCCTGTGACCTGTTCGGTGAAGGCATGAAAAAAATGGTGAATTATACTACTTACTAGAGGTTGCCTTATTAATTCAAATTTTAGTTCCCTCATTTTTTTTCACTTTCCCAGGATGCACTGCTGTGCTTGCAGTTCTGAAAAACAAACAAAAGAAAACAACCATATCATTCTCCAAGATGATTTAATATGTGATATGATTATATAATTATCCTCACAAATTATTACTGCTTTAATTACATATTATTCCTGCTGTAATCACAGTTCTTCACTCCAGCAGGACTCGGTTGAGACTTTGAAGTGTGCAGTTCAAAAGTACATTTTCACTGAATGGCATGGGTATAAAAAAAAAAAGACATGGCAGTCAGTGCAAGAGTCATTTGGAGTTGTTCTTTTAATCACCAACAGTTCATTTAATGCATGATTGAAGGTTAGGTGTCATCTACAGTTTTGTGTTAATCACCATGCTTCTATAGAGCCTTTCTCACACAGGATGCACTTTTCCCTCCGACTGGCATATTGGGTCTTGGAGGGGCCAATCACATCGCGCCTGGAACAGAGATGAGCCATGCAGCCTCTGCGCCCTGATCTCCACTCTTCCTGGACATCTGTGGAGCTGCAAGCACGCACGCGACACGACTCGCGCCTGGAATCTGTTTGCCAGTCAGCTGCAAACTTTTGGGATAAACGTTTTGGAACATTTTCCGAATGCCATAGATCAGTGTGAACAGGATCCGGATAATAGATGGGACAACAATAACTTGACTCGCTCCGGCTTTGAGCTCGGTTCAGTTTTTCCAACTTTGAGTTGCGATCTGTCTCAGTCCGCAGGAAGAGCAACAGCGGAGAGGGAGGCTGGATGTAGTAGCAGGAATGGTCCCTGAAAACAGCTTCACTCTCTCAAACTCTCCAATGTCATCGGACAGGATGATCATCATTGCTCTCCTGCTCATTGGCTCTTCTCAGAGTAAGCAGCACGATTCTCTCTCCGGTAAAATACCGACTATAGGATGAATCATTCCTCCACATGTTTAAGTGGCGTGGGGCTCAGAGTGGGTTTATATCTTAATGACTGAAACATTATAAATGCATATATTCCATATTTTTTTTAATGAACAATTTCAAATCAAAGAATTGTAGAGTGTATCTACAGGGTTACTCTACAAATGAAAACATTAACAATTTAAAGAGTTTGGTCTAGACCTGCTCTTTCTGTAAAGCACCTTGAGACAACTGTTTTTGGGAATTGGCGCTATATAAAATAAAGATTGATTGATAAGAAGACTGGACTTGATGTAATATATTAAAGTTAAGTGACTCTGCTTATAAACTGGTAATAAAGTGGTGCGTTTTTGTAGACGGTCTATATGAGCATATAGTTTAGCTCATATGTGTTATCTGAGACCTCATGTCTCATTGTTTAAAATAAAACAGTAAGTAATGGGCAGAGTGAGCATATGGAGTTCACGGATAACACCATTCCAGTTTTGAGATTAACTTTTGACATGACCCTCAAAATGAATTCAAGATATTTATATCCATCTTTGCATTCATTATGGCAGCAGCCTTCCATTTTACATCTGGATGACATCATGGGTTCATCTCGGTTTTGGAAGCGTTCCAAAGAGAGCTGTTCATCTTCTAAACATTGATTAGACTGTCCCCCATCGTGGAAATATCACATGGGAATCATTAAAGCAGATGATTTTCTCCTTTGTACGAATGCCTTTTCTGCTTCCACATCATGTCATAATCACTGACGTTTATGGGATGTATGATTAAACACCAAATTTTTAACTTAACTTCAGTGACGTCAATAAGTAGTTTTTATTTTTACGCCGCCTGGATTGTCATTTCTGGAAAGTGCTCAGTGTTTTTGACCCATGAACAAGAGGGCCGTTATTATTTTTTGTTACTTCATATACTACACATTGTGATTTATGTCATTTTTAGGGGTTATTTTAACTACATTGTCTCAGTAGCTGTGCTGCACCAAACTAGATTTCTCCATAAGGATTTGCTTTAGTTCAACCTTTTCTACTTAGTCGCTGGTAGTTTGAAAAACTATGTGTGGAGCCGTCATTTTTTATTGCTTGACGGTAATTATCTACAGATCATGCAACTGTTGTAAACACAGACCACATAAATTAATCTTCATTTGGCCCCTCCCCCAACAACTATCAGTCCCACGTTGTCTTTAATGAAGGAATGCATTCAAATACTTTGGATTGTTAGTATTTCCACAGTATGGGAGGTGCCGCCTTCACTGCATCCAGGATATCTCAGATAATAGTAGGTGTGGCTGCCTATTAGAGATTAGTTTCTTAAATTGATGAATGAGTCTTGTGAATGTCAAACCTTTCAGAGACCCAGTATATCATCCAAACTGTCAACCTACCAGGCACTTAGCTGAAATCACACTGATACAAAGCAGTTATTTCCAAGTGCTATTTAATGGAGTCATTGCAGATGCAAATGAGACAAAGTGTAATGCCAGATTCTTCCATTATAAATAATTGCTAAATAGATTAATAATTTTCTTAAGTGGAATCATAATGGAATATGAAATCTTCAAAACTCCAAAGACTTAAATCTCATTTAAGATTAATCTAGGGCTATAGTTTTCCAACCTCAATGTCACTGTAAAGATTCAGACTAAAAGAATGTCCATAGGTATTATTTAAATGGTAAATTGACTGCACTTACATAGCGCTTTTATAGTCAGCTCAACCACTCAAAAAGTCCACCTCTGAACTGTATTGCATTTCCAAGATTTTTTTTAACCTTGCAATCTACCCTTTTATCTGTACAATCCTGTGACTTCAAAAGTGGCAGCAGGGATGGAGAATCCCAAAATTGTATTCACCACTGGGTCCCCACAGAGCTCATGACTAACCAGCGCCACCATTAGTGTGTCTTCATGAGGATAAAACATTTAAAATCAAAGAGGAAAACAGTATAGACCTGTAGAGTTTATATTTTAACCCATTTTATCCTTGCTTTGACTGTAATGACATAACAGTTCCTTTCTGCTTATCATTATTTTCATGTGTTTCAAATGAATCTGGGTCATTTTACTCGTAATAGCAGTGTAACGATGAAGACATCTCAGAAGCAATGCATGACATCACCGTGAATGTCCACACGGTACATTTATCAGATGAATCCAGGGAAAGCTGGCTAGTGTTAAGTGACATTAAAGCTGACTTTGAACATTTGCTGCGAGGCCTCCATGGATTATTACTAAAGCCCAAGTACAAGCTGGAGCAGGCGATTGACTGTTGCTATTTCTGTACTTCATTTACTGGAAGTGATTAAGTCATAACATGGTCCTCATACATTTATTAGATCTAATTTCTAGGCTGTCTGGTCACACGGGTCTTAGGTGGACTGGTATGGACATGCTCAAGCAGTTGCTATAATGGTTTGACTGTTTGATAGACTGCTGTGGTCAGAGTTCCATCACCTCTTGCACTCAGGGTTAGCTAAACTCTGGCTCCTATATCTTCCCCACTGTTCCGCAGACTCTTCTTTTGCCTGTCTTTCTGCTGAGGCATTGTCTTTATGTAGGCTACTCTGTGCCTGTAATTCAGTTTCGTTTAGGACGGTAGCACACAAAGATTAAATTGGCAAGCCGCCCATTGGACTCTTAGATAAAAAATATGAAATAACGTTTCTGAATATATGATTATTTCCTGTATTTGATGTAGTACTTTAACAAAATGATTTTAATTAAAATGCTCTCATTAAAGATAACTTTAACATTAAAATGTTGGTTTTGAATGACACCTAATTTCCACAAGGAAGTTCCTTGAGTGTTAACTAGGATCATTTATGTGCCTTTGTCTTTTCTTTTTATATTTCAGTGTGTGTGTGTGTGTGTGTGTTCAGAGTTGTGCTTGTCGCTTGCGCACACTTGATGGCACCAACAAAAGCCGTCATGACTGATAAGAACACTCTCTCTGTCGACTGTGTCCCGCAGTCAGGCCAAGAAATTAGTCGCCAATTTAAGTCTGCACCAGGCTGCACGAGGCAGAAGCCTGAAATATCACACAGCCTGAGTGGATGATGGAGCACCTGATGCAAGTATGTATTTCACCTGGAGGACCTGCAGGAGGGAGTTTTGCTGGCATGATGTGGCTGCACAATTCAGCAGCACAGCTCATTAAACTAGATCCTATCCAGATGCCAGATACTCCGTGAAATTTTTCATTCAGAATATGAGAAGGTGATTCTCGCACACATGTTTAGAAACCCTTACCACATGCTGTCAGGTTGTCCAGAACATCCTGAACAGTAATTTTATTATCTTTTTTGGGGGGCTTTGCACAATAGCACCATGTGTGTACTAATCGTATTCCTCTTCTTCTTCCTATCTCTATTATATATAGAGACAATACGGTTACACCTTGAGCACCATGTTCCTCACTTTAAGGGGTACATCTTAGAGGAATCCAAAGAACCGTACATCTCCTATCTGTGCGCATTAAACTGATTAAAGTAAGTGCACCTGTGCCTCCCTGCATTTAGTGCACAGTGCCAGAGCCTCACAGAGAATCGGATTTGTTTGTAAAAAGTGAAGAGCAAACAAAGGTCTAATTTGTCTTGCATAAGGACAATTTTGGAATCAAAGAATATAAAGTTTTTGTTTCATCTTCATCTTTTCAGTTTGAATCTGTTAAGGCGCCGTCTCAGCCGGTGTTGTACGATTAAATTAAGTTATTGTTGTTGTTGTTTTTTTTAAGACTTGTCAGAAGAAAACAAATGAAGTTGTTCTTTGAATAAATTGTACTGTAATTATACGTCTTATTGAACAACTGTACATTAATTGATGCTCCTAATTAAGAAGCAGTACGGGTTCACCGCCATCAGTGAGGTCACAATGTAATCAGGGGAGGGAAGATTGAGAACTTACACATGTAGACAGTTAGAGAGATTTTAAATATAAAAAATATATATATATTGCACGTCATGGTTAGACTGCCTAAGAAAATGTAATCAACCATGATGTAAAGACAAGAAAACACACATGTATCTCAGACAGTGAGAAATGTTTTATACATTTTCTTTGTTGATAAATTAAACAAAACCTTTCTTTCTAACTTCATAACAAAGAGAATATGTGCCATCTTTTTTACGCATATATTTGATGTTGATAGAGAGT
Organism: Lophius piscatorius; assembly: GCA_009660295.1. NCBI lineage: Eukaryota > Metazoa > Chordata > Actinopteri > Lophiiformes > Lophiidae > Lophius > Lophius piscatorius. Next base: position 9,779 of record VRLP01004554.1, read on the forward strand.
TGAATTCAGCAGTCGGCTGATTGGGGGAAAGTAGAAAACTAGAGTTCAGCAGATAATCACCCAAAAAACATGCTTTAAGCAGCACTAATTAACAATTTGTGTCTTTCCTGAGGAAACATCTCCATCCACGGGAAGTACCGGAGAGGCTTTAAAATAGGAAGTTTGTGTCCATGCACGCTTGGGTTTAATCAAAACTGCTTAAATTCAGAAACTGAAATGTTTTTGTCGGTTAATCAGTGCAGGGATCCTTAATAATTGCACAAGATGGTCCAAAAGTTTTAATCTGGCTTCACACTGGTAAATAAAGGAATTGTCATTTTTAGACTGAGATAGGGTCACTCACTCTTGTTTATTTTTAGGCTTGGCCCTTAATTACGTTTTACACATTTCTCACTAGTGTTCATAGAGACCTCCCTTGCATTTGCCATCTGCTCTATCCAACTGAAAATCATGAATATATTTTGAATGTAGTGGCTTAAATCAAAAAAATTAAAAAACAGTTTTGGCAGGGAGATCATTGTTTTGACTAACAAACAAGTTTTGCATTTTACTCCAATTTGCTTGTTCCCATTTATTTGGCCAGTGTTTTCCAGCAACTCATCAGTGAGTTTACTTTCACAGTAACTTTCAGGTGACTACATAAAGCACTAGGGTTAATGATGTATTATTAATAGATATTTCTATAAATGTATTTAGTAAACACATATAACTGTGAACATTCACATCCTGAAAGTAATATGCCACTATGGAAGACAATAGATAATTAATCCCCTTAAAATTCATTATTGATGCACATTTCTTGATTAATAGATTAAGGAGATACAAAATGCCTCTTACATTTAGAAGATACACTGATCAGCTATGGCGTTAAATTTACCTGCTGAATATCCTGTAGGCTCCCTTTTTGCTGACAAAACAGATCTGTGATGCACCATATGTTCTGAAACCTTTCTCTCAGAACCAGAAGGAACTTTTTCAGCAATTTGTGGTGTTGTAGTTTCTGTATGGGATTGGTCAACAAGAGCTTGCCATCACTCCCCACCTTTGCCAGTTGACCTTCTGTGGTCCTCTGATCCTCAGACGACTTTAGTAGCTACTAACCACAGCAGGCTCGGGTCTCCCAGCTATGATCCAATTGTCTTAGTCCTTAAAATTCAAAATAACTCAAATCTTAAACCGGCCACTTTTCCTGTTTCCAACACATCAGCTTCCATGAGAAAATGTTCACTTGCTACTTTATGTATTCCACCCATAGATAGGTGCTATTGTAATGACATAATCACTGATATTCTGACTTCATCTGACTTCACCTGTCAGGGCTTATCATGTAATGGCTGCTCAGCATGTAGCTACACCATATAAATACATATGTATATACTGGTGTTAAATTAATTTGTCGCAGGTGGGATAAAAGTCAGACCTGTGGTTTCTCCAGTCTCACTATTGCTCCATCTTGTCATCTCGCTGACATTCTCCTTGAGTCTGTGACTTCCTTCCAAGATGTTCCTTTCGCCACAAGTCGGCAACGCGTTTTCTCATAAGAGTTCCACTGTCCCGTCACGGTCCCCTCTCAAGTCAAATTACCACCCACCCATCTGGGTGTTCTCCCACACATGTGAAAGAATGGGAGAGGAATTTGAAATAACAGCCTGCTGCCCGTGAATGTCTGGGGTGTGGTCTGTGGTTTATTATTTGATGCAGTTAACCTTCATCAGCTTTGCTTCACAAATTCTATTAATCACCTCGGTGAGAAATCAATAGGGTGTATTATGGCTCACAGATCACGGCAATTCATCCCCCATTCGCTTTTCTCTCCATTTTCGTTTTTCGTTAAACACCCACTGCATGCTCGGACCAACACCTCTTTTATATTGGTCTTTTGACATCAGCAGTTTTTGTGAGTACAGCAGTGCTTTTCAATTATCATGGTGTTAAATAATGTTGAATTTATTGAAATAATTATGACCTGTCTACTGTTGAAGACTGAAGAGAGCTCCTCTGCACTTTATACAGGTATCTCTCTCTCTCCCTCTCTCTCTCTCCCGCTCTCTCTCGACCTCTCTCTCTCTCATTGACTGTGTAGGTGTGGAAAGAAATGCCCTCAGAATTTGCCTATACTCACTCTTTATAAATGGTACGTCTCAGGGAGCAAACACTGTGAAGGAGTAATTAATAAAACGTTCACCATGTTTTTTCCCACCTCTCCCTGTGGATTCACTGCGGCAGCCTTGGCAGCGTCTTGCAATGGCGGTGAAGTGGAGCCTCACTTTATGATTTGTCTGATGCCAAAGTGAAACGTGGACCTCATGTGGTGCCTGAGATTGTAAAACATGCAGAAGGAGAATTGGATAGCGGCCATGCTTTCGGCTGGCAGTCAGCAGGAGCCTAATCGAAGTGTGTGACTGATGGGACACAACGCTGGGTGTGTCTTTGTGTATGAACTTGTGTGACGTAAGGGTTGGTGTGCTGAGGCTTAAGTAAATATGAGGATTAAGCAAGGATATTTATTAACAGACTTGCAAACATAAAAATCTACTTTATGTGTTTCTAGCTGCACAACATACTTTTAAGTGTTGTCCAATCTGTCTCTTTCTGCCGCTGAAAAGTGACAGGGTGGAGCAATGTAACTAAATGAAGCATAAGTAGTTCGAGGCATATTTTCTCCCCAAGCTATTTTCTCCCTGTGAAGTCACTGGATGTAAAATGTTCTTCCTGGAGACAATTAAATATAAATAAAAATAGATAATTTATTTATCCCGAGGGAATTCAAGTTCTCTGCGTTGGACCCGTCTCTGAGGGAGCAGTGGGCAGCTCTTATCAAGCAGCAGGGGAACATAATTGGGTTCAGGGTCTTGCTTAAGGACCCTACGACATAAAGACCTGCTGGGGCATGAACCAGCTACCTTCCAATCTTCCAAGTGGGAGCACGATTGCTCACCCACTGAGCTACATCCACACAATTATGTGTCATATTTGAAAATATATATTATTTTGAAATAATTTGTAGATTTTCAACTTTAGTTATCTTTGACAGAGCGAAACCAATGAAATTGTTCTCAACATTAAATGCATATACCCAGATACAACCATTACCCGTAACATTATGAACAACAGCCTTATATTTTGTCGGCCCTCCCTGGACTAAACCAGACCCCTGGAGGTGTGCCGTTATGTCTGGCTCCAAGATGTTGGCAGCAGATCCTTTGAGTCTGAGTTGCAAGTTGGGGGCCACCATGGATCAGACTTGTGTGTCCTGCACCTCCACAGACCCTCAGTTGGTCTGAGATATTTGGAATTAGGAGGGAAAGTCAACAGTTTATGTCATTCATGTGTTTGTCAAACAATTCCCAAACATTTTGCATCATCGCGCTGTAAGATAAACTACCATTAAATACAACTTCCCTGAAAGGGGTGTATTTGGTGTGCAACCATGATCAGGTAGGTTTGACAAAGTAACGTCCACATGATCGCAAACTTTCCATGCAGAATAATGCCCAAAGGATCTCTACTGTCCCTCCACTGCCTGTCTGGCCGTGGAGGGACAGTAGAGATCTTCCCACATTGCATCCTGGTGCCATCTTGCATACTCTCACTGCGGTCAACATGATGTCGAAGAAAACATCATTCACCAGATGAGGCCACCTTCTTCCATTGCTGTGTGGTCCAGTTCTGATGCTGAAGTGCCTGCTGTAGAGCCCTCCGGCAGCGGAGAGGGGTCAGCGAGGCTCTCTGATCCTTCTGCGGCTGTGCAGCTCGATAGGTTAGACAGCTACCATTCACTACAAGTTTGGATACCTGTCTATCAGAACCAGCATTACAGCAATTTGTGTGACGATAGCCTTTCTCTGGTATAAGACAGCTCCCTAGGGATAAGATTCCTAGATAACGTTTGTTCTGGGAACACCCTTCAAGATTCTCTGACCAAGTTGTCTGACCATTACAATTTGGCCCCTAAGAAGGTTGCTCCAATCCTTACAATTACCCCCTATTCCAGATTCCAACTCTTTAACTTAGAGGACAAAATGTTTATTAGTTGCCTAATATATCCTGCCTGCTGACAGATGCTGTGGTAACGAGATAATCAGTATGATACACTTCACCTGTCAGTGTTTCTGATGTTATGGCTAGATGGTGTATACCTGTATTCCTTTTTTTTTTTTTTTAACTTAAACCTCAAAGGTGTTTACATGTATGTGACAACAGTCTTCGGGAGAAGCAGTGCGGTGTTTATTGTCAAATACATTGTGACTCTCTTCTCATTAAATAATGTGTCCGACAGGAAATGCAGTGAGTGATATGTATTTTGGATCTTTGTAGTTCTCTTTTAAATATGACTGCTGTAGTTCTTCAACAGCATCTTCAGTTGGTGTATTGTAGTGATGGGCCATAACGGAAGACATTTTGTCAAGTTTTATACTTGAGTACAAATTTGAGGTACATATTTCCAATATATGTGACCACTACCGCACTACATCTCATAGAAATATTATACTTTCTGTACCTCATTAGTCTGACTCTGGTAGTTACTAGTTGCTTTTCAGTTTTTTATACCCTCCATATCCAGTGCAAACCATTTATCTCCAAATGTGAAAGAGTTTAAGGCATGATATGAAAACCAGCTTTGAAACAGGACAGCTCCACTACCAATTTCTCCATAAAAGCATGTGTTGAGCATGTCGATCCAGGAACAGTCTGACCTGAGGAAAGAAAGACAACCGGAACTGATAGTGCTGGCTGCACTCTCCAGCTCTCCCCAGCAAAGGATTTACTTTCTAAGAAAGCTCAAACTGTATGCTGTCAATGAGAAACGTATGTACCTGTTCCATCGGGTAGTCTTAGTGAGCTTGGTCACGTACAGGGTACAGGCATGAAATGTACATTATAGTTAATATCTCACATCGCCTGTGTTGTCCAGACTGCAGTGCAATTCATTGGGAAGAAAGAACAGCAGTCCCTTCAGTCTCTCCAGGAGCCGAATATTCTAAAACGAGCACAGAGGAAATTGCTGACCCAACACATGTCCACTACTCCGAAAAGAACTTTTACCCTCCGGCAATATGAGTACCATACTGATGACCTAACTGTTTCAAAAAGTAATTCTAGCCTTACCATATTTATTTCCTAAACAAACATTAACACAGATATAACCTGGGCCTGGAACCTGGCTTTATTAAACATTCTGTTTGTCTTTATACCGTCCAATATAATATTATGGTCAATGATACCACAGAGTGGTATAAATCTTTTGTCATTTTAATGTTTTTCAAAATTGAAGGATGACGTTTTATATGTGAAGAAACGCTGAGCCAAAAAAAATTTCCCAAAGGGACAAAAAAGTATTTCTTATCGTACCACCTTGTATTGTATCAGATCATGCTTGTGAAATTGTAGAGAAGTTGACTGTCAGCAGGAGTATTTCCTAAAGCTTGGATGGACATTTACTCATCAGTCCAACATTAAGAAACAGTAATGAATAAAGATGATGGTAATGAAAAACATTTAGAAGTCCACTAGGTGTTCTATTAAGATTAAGTAACAAATATGAATTAATTCCAACCATATCATGACCATATATGAAACTGCATGTGATCTGAGGAGAAATCTCCATGTTACTTCTGTATCACACATTCTGCCGGTTTGACTTTAAGAGTAGTGCAGTGGAAGGTCTAGGAGTAGAACTTTGTCTATTTAGCTGAAAGGCTAACATAGTATAACATAACATAACATAAGGCTGGATAGTGGGTCTTTAAACCCAGCTGCTTAGCATGACACAGAAATATTGGTAATGTTAACAGTATCAACCTCTCTTCCAGGTAACATGCTGGTATCTGCATCCTCAGACTGTCTGGTGGCGGAGCAGGGCTGCATCCAGGAGCAGTCCTGCATGGTGCTCTATCGACTGCTGGAGTACTGCACAGCTGAGGAAGCCGTGTCTCCTCTTGGGCCAGACGCACGCTTGGAGTGCCTGGAGGCCCAGAATTCCTTACGTCACTACCAGCCCCTTCAAGTTTGCAAATGTCAGCGTGGCTCTCGCCGGGAGGAATATTGCCTCAGGGTCTACTGGACTGTGAGATTTGCAGGTAGGTGTAAGCATTGACATTTGTAAGTATTTTTGTGTGCGTGCGTGTGCTTGTGTGTGTGTGTTTGTGTCCGTGTATGTGTTTGTGTGAGAGCAGGGGATGCACGTTTTTGGATTCTCTGTTACAGGACCAGAGCATTAAATCTCTTTATTGTTGTTTTAGCATATGATGAGTATGATGTGTCTCCATATGAAGAACTGAAGCTTTATTTGGTGAGAAACATTGAGATGTCACGTATGGCCTCCATCATGGCAGGTACTGCTCAATATTCAGTTACAAAAAGTTGGCAGCTAAATCACTTTGTTACTATTTTAATTACCTGATTATTACCCTTTTCCCCCAGCCACCTCTCTTTCTGTGGACGGCCAAAACCAGTGTCTGAAGGCAGCTCAGGACTGTGGCCTGTATGAGAAATGTGGCTCCCTGCGATCAGAGTATGTTGTAGCTTGCACCAAGCGAGCAACAGCCTCTGACAACAGCTGTAACCGCCAGAAATGCCATAAAGCCCTGCGGCGCTTCCTGGAGCGTGTGCCAGAGGAGTACAGCTTTGCTCTCCTCTTCTGCCCTTGCGCTGACACCCTGTGTGGGGAGCGCAGGAGGAAAACTATTGTACCTTCATGTTCCTACGAGGAGAACGGGAGAGGGGAGGAAAGAGTGGGCAAACCCAACTGTCTCAGCCTGCAGAACTACTGCTCCAGAGACGAGCTGTGTAGGTAAGACAGTTGTTATAAGATTACATTTGATAGGATCTTCCATTATGGTGGGTATGGATCTATTGGCCCTTCCAAATATGTTTTGGTTTCAAATGGTGTGAAACATTATGAGTTGTCCATCCCCAGTCATTTTTTTTAATTACTAGTATAGAAAAAGGGTAAAATCTTGAATATTGTAGAAAACTTGGCCCAAGATCCAACAATACACGTTTGTTGACAACTTTTACCCACATCGTGTGGACAAACAAACAAACAAACGAACAAACAAACTCGCTAACTAACTAACTAACTAACTAACTATATGACCGACCGACTGACTGACTAACATAGGTGATCACATATCTTCCTCCAGCTCTCATTGTTGATTTGTTTGCATTGATTAAGGTGTTAGTATAGATCCAAACATAACGAATATATTTCAATAGACATCACAATGAATATTACCTATGTATAAACTAACAAAACATTAACTAGAGAGAATGACTTGGAGATAATTGGTTGGTTATTTCATCCTGCAAATGTCTCCATTATCGGTAAACCCGATGATTAATTTCTTGATTAATGGTTGCCTAGCATGGCTTTATCTGACCAACAGCCCAAAATCCAAGATTTGCCCAATCAAATCACAAATTTTTATGGCAAATTTGCTTGACCAACAAATGCAGGGAAGAAGGCTGCTTTCTAATGCAAGCATGGATATATAACCAATGAAGGCTTTGAAGTATGACTATAGTCACAGATGCAAATATTTTTAAATACATTTAACCCTTTGATATTAAAATCCTGCTAGAGTAATCCCCAACCCTATATGTTTTGTACTCAACAGGAGGTAACAGTGAAGTAATAACTGACAGGTCACAGAGGTGATTTTGTGCTCCAAAAGTGTAAAACATACATCGTCATGTTGAACATTATTATATCCTTGAAAAGTCGGGAGTAGTATGTCGATAGAATGGAACCGTCATCACCGCCATCCATGTCCGCCGCGGATCCTTCATGTTAACGCGCTAACTGAAAAACCATATCACAGATCATTTTCAATTTTTTTTAACCCCATAAACTTTAGTTGGAGGAAGAACTGCATTGATTTTGGGAAGGGTCAGTCAATATTTCTGACACTAGGGGGAGCTTTATATCCTACAGTTTTCAGGTCATCATTTCTCAACAGTTGGTCTGATTTAGTTCAAATTTGGTGCATATGAATCAACTCAATGAGATCTATCTTGTTTATATCATATTCTACTCCAACAGTTCATATCTTACTCACTAGAGGGAGACTTTATTTATTTTTTTACGAAAAACACTGTTTTTCAGCTATTAGTTCTTCACCATTTCTCCGACTTAGGCGATATTTGGTCCATATGAATTGACTCAAGGAGATCTATCTTCATTTACTCTTATAGGCCATATGTTACTCACTAGGGGGAGTTTTTTTTTACAAAAACACTGTGGTCTAACTTTTACATGTAATTTGAAGACTACAATCAGTGGGATTGCTGTCGCAATGCACAGGATCAGGGGCTTTTCGGGAATATGCCCTCGCTGTCAGGGGCGGCTGATTGGGCCTATTTTACTGTGGTTAAGAAATCCTTTAAATTGATCACATACAGCCGTACAGAGTAAAACATAGTGAAATTATTTCTCTGCATTAGACCCATCCCTGAGGGAGCAGCGGGGGGAACTAGGGTTTCAGGGTGTCGCTCAAGGACCCCTAGACAAGTAGACCCAGTTTGGACTTGAATCGTCTGCTTTCTTATCTCCCGATTGGTAGAGACGGCTGCTCTACTCACTGAGTTTAGAGTTAACCATAACCCTAATCCTATCCTGACCTCAGACTCCAGAGGATTAACTGGTTTTTATTTTGTCCATGCTTCAGAAAGCAGTGTGGCCCAATGCAAGTGTAATCATCTCAATCAGAAGTATTTGTCCCTGCACAAAATGATTGAGAGGCTTATTTTAATCAAGTGATCATGTAATACAAGTTGTTTCATTGGTTATAACCACTAACTCACAAACCTTAATTGGAATCTCATGGTTGCATTTTCTTAATCATAATTTAATTATTACACATAACCAAACTTTTCATGTGTGACACATTCCAATCCAATGTCACAGGAAGAAAACTGATCATTTACTAGCCTATGACTTACACTAAGTTGGTTCTGAGAGTCCAATTTTTCTTTTTAACTGATCCTGTCTCAGATTTATATTCATGGCATCACTTCTTTTCATTGGTATGATTGAAAAGGTTTTTGCAAGGCTTACTTTAGTCAGATTATCTGCATAATAATCGGGGAGATGAAGTAAATGTCACATAGGTTATCAATTATAAGAGAAAATAGTAATCTGAGGTCATGCAATCCAGCAAATGAGTATTCCCTTTGCCTCATTAGAGTTTATCTGTCATTGCATTCTTCTGTTTCCCATGGCTACCAAGTAGTTTATCTGAAAAGCTGGGAAAGGCAGCAACGCTCACATTTATCTGGAGTCTTCAGTTTTAGGGCATTTATTATGTGATTATAAAGGACAACATTTTTAGGGGAGTCACCGTGACCTCCATGTTTTTATTTGTAAAATATCTAGGATATCAACTGTCAGGATATCATTAAAATTCATAATGCACAATATTGTGGAGATACATAAACAGAGTTTTCCTATTGAATATTTCTGTCTGTATGCATGTTTCAGATCAAGGCTGGCTGATTTCCAGCACAACTGCCAGCCCTCCCCCCTGTCTGCCTCTGGCTGTATGCGTGAGAGCAGAGCCATGTGCCTGAAGGCCTATGCTGGACTCATAGGTGAGAGAGAGAGGGAAAGAAATTACAGCGGTAGAAGAGGTTGAGTGACTGAAGGACCTGCTCAGTGGCTTTTACAATCATCAGATGGTTTACAACAGTGATATTTTATTAATATAATTTTAATTTTGTTGCACAAAATATCACTCTAGTGGTTCAGAAATTGTCAGCTAACAAAAAGCTGCTGATCTGGTAATTTGGTTTGAAAATTACATTTCAAATTATCCAACAGTCTACTTTGGTCTACCAAAAGTTATTTTGTACAACTGAAATAATCAGACATTGATACCTGGAACCCAAGTGACGCTGTATTCCCAGCTAGCTTGGTTCTATAGAGGTCTGTGCTGTATCACTTAACATGACCTTCATCTTCTGTCTGTGACCAGGTACCATTATGACTCCCAACTATGTGAGCAACAGCAGCACAGAAGTGTCGCAGTGGTGCACATGCGACGGCAGCGGGAACGAATGGCAGAGCTGCCAACGCATCCTGCATGTGTTCAGCAGCAACATATGCCTCCGTGAGTAAAACGGCATGACTTTATGCAAACAGCACAACGTGCCGTCACCGAAATGTGTCATTTTAAGTACACCATATACTTCCGAATGTTTACACCACAACAAAGTTGATGGCACATTTACTGCTGCTTAAGTGATGATTTTCATCTTGTTGGGATCTGCAATGTGATTGGCCAAAATATACAATATAAATATACAAGGCAGACAGATAGCGAATTGCTTAATTAAGAAGAACATTGAGTTATATTGGACATATTGTACATTAACTCACATTTTAATTGAATAAGTATATTACAGATTTTATACAATCATATTTCTTATATAAATGTTTGTTTTATCAGCAATATGAATGACGGAAAATGTATTCTAATTAAAGAAGAAATGCTCTTGGGAGCTTGTTTTCCTTGCAGTCTTTTGAAACATGTTAATAACAGGCTAAAATTACCACATTTCCAGTATTTAGAAAGGTTTCTAAGAGTTTTAAGTAGAGTTGTCCATAATGAAGTATTCTGACTACCTAGCCAGTAATTTAAGTGACAAATGTTTCTTAAGTTCAGACACTATTCCTTCTGACATTAAACAACTCATTTACGATAACTGTCAGTTTTTCCCACGTGAATATAATTACACAGGAAATGTTAGCTTTTTAGCTGTCAGATCTTAGCATGAATTAAATTGATCTCCTAACAGAGCGTTTTCTTAAGTGCATTAACACAGAATTCGTATGAGCCAAGTCATAATTGATGAGAGAGGGGGCAAACCGTTGTGCCGTAATATTTTCTTATGAATAAATAAATACATGTAAAGAGATACTCCCCCTTGTGTCTGGTTGGTTGCCAGTTGTGAATATGGTTTCATGTTCTGTGTTGTTACTGCTCAAAAGACTAAAGGAAACACTGAAATCCCAGATCAGATCTCGATGATGCAATATTCAAGTTGGAATTCTTTATTGATATACATTGCGTTGCTTGTTTTGAACAAAATGACACAAGAATGGTCAGTGGAAACCAAAATCACTGAGGGCTGGATTCTAAAGCACACCGAAAATGAAAGCGAAAAACTGAAATCACAGGCTTATCCAACTACTGTGAATTTCATCATTACAACTCATAATTTGTCTCAGTAGTGGGTTTGGTCTCCCCACAACGTCTGGGAATGCTCCTGATGAGACAGCAGTTGGTGTCGTGGGGGATCTCTTCCAAGACCTGGATCAGGGCATCACTGAGATCCTGGACAGTCTGTGGTGCTAATTGGTGGCATCTGATGCACCCATACATAATGTTTCGGAGGTTCTCATTTGGATTCCGGTCTGGGGAACGTAAATTTAAATAGCAGTGTCAAATTCTTTTAAGTCACTTTATTTATTTATTTTTTTCACATTTACAGCAATATTTATGAAATTAGTCATATTTATCTTTCTAGGAAATATTTGCTCGATAAAATCTCTAAATATAATATATTAAATATAAATGTGACACCTAAATGTAAATGCAAATATTAATTATAAATACAAATGTATATACAACATTTAAATATTATGTCTAAATATAAATGTTGAACCTAAATGTTTAGAACGGGCATAAATATTTAGCTAAAATGGAACATTTTTAAATTGACATCAGCGGAAGTACCAAAATAAAAGCTTAATGAAGAAAACCACGTCTATCCGCAGTAAATGAAAAAAAAACCCCAAGAAAACGGGTGTTTAAGAGCAACCAAAAGGTGGTCAAAAGCAGGAAGCAGATGTCAGAGACTGGGGGGCGGGGATTCTGTTGCAAGACAGAAGTTTTTTTCTGCCATGTATAAGAGGCCTAAGTGAGCAAACATTACGTCTACCTGACAATAAAAAAAACAAACATGTAACCAAGTCATCTCAACATCCATTGTTTGTTGTTCAACCATTCGGTAAAGTCAAATTCTTTTTGTTTCTTCGTAACATTGCTGTAAATGTGATCAAATCAAAAATCAAAAAATCAGTCACTTTTTTTAAACATTGTTTGGGGCTAATTGTGGCAAAAAATTTAAATCAAGATGTTAAACTTTACAAACTGCGCCCCATTCAAAGAAGGTGAAAATGATAACAATACCCCATGCTTCTTAAGGATCCAGATGAAATCTACCTCGGAGATATGTGTTATATTGTGATGACTGAGTGTTCCCTTAATTTAAGTGCAGTTGTTTTGGGCTTAGGGTAAATCAAGTCTAATAGTTTTAGGCTGTGGAACAGCTTGAAGCTTTGCTAACATCAGCTTAATAAAATGCTCAGAGGAGGTCGGTAGCCATTTGCTCAAAAATGGACCCTGTTTGTTTAGAGAGATAGAAGTTTACCGCTCTTTTTTTGGTTTTTGTCAAACTATGTCAAGGGGTTTTCTACTCTGTGGACATCGATAACCAGTGGAGATCGTAATCTAACCAAGTGGTTCCATGCTATTGTTCATAAGCAAATGAGTCTGGGCACGAGGTGTGTAGGCCCCAAATCACCAAGTTTCCTTAAATTCATCCATCCCTGGATGTATCCACCAAAATGAATATTTGTGGCTTGTTTAACTCACGATGCCCAAACTGACCTACCATTATTTCCATTTCTATAAATTCATGCTGCATGCTTTTGGCTGATGCGTACAAGTAATTTTCTACCCAACACATTTAACAGAGTAAGTTGCTCTGAAAGTATAATAAAGGATAAAATAAGATAATATAAAACCTTCCTATTTGGTGAGACGTAAAAATTAATTAACATTTTAAACACATTGACAATGTTTTCTGTTGCCTCTTTTTCAGGCAATGCCATCAGCTCCATGGGAATCTCCACACCTCCTGTAGACAACACTCCTGTGCCAGGTCTTCAGCCCTCCTCACCCACACAACAGGAGAGGGTCCGTGTCAGCATCAACACTCCTTCTCAATTCAACAATGTAAGCTACTTCTACTACTCCACCCTCTCCGTCTCACCATTTGGTAGAGTTAGACACTTCAGTCTGAGAAAAGAGGAAGTTGACTGTCTTCAGGTGATAACTGGGAAGTATCACCGGGGATTGGAGCTGTGATTTAGGCCCAGCAGCTCGGGCTTCTGTCCTGAACTCTCATTGTGACATAGGATTGGGCATAAGTGCTTGCAAGCAAGAACAGCAATTCATTCAACAGCTTATCAGAGGCAGGACTTTCACATTTTTGTTTGATCACTAACCTCAAATACCGTCACACTCTCCCGCTCTCTTTCTCCGTCTCTCTTTCTCTCAGACACACACCATTTTATTAATTAACGCAACACCCAAACAAAAATGCATAACAGACCTCTTAATGCACAATAGCCAAAAACAAGAGACAATTAAAGAAGCAGTGATTCTTAAACTCATTCAGTATACATTTAAGTTTTGATCAAAGTAACAATAGGCTACCATGGTACATGTAGCCTACACAAATGAATCTCCACCCTACATAACTGCATTATTAGACTTCCTCTGACATAGTTATTTTATGTTATAATGACAACTGCAAATGATTTGGAAAAATAGGGGGAGCCTGTCTTCCTTTGACTTCTGGAAAAGAACATCAGTGGTTGCTGACCCTATTTGTGTCAATTTTACATCGTTTTGGGCATTTACTTCTGGTTTTCTCACAGTGCCAAGTATATTCAGGTATGATTCAGCACATATTTACAAATTATAAAATATAGAAGTTCTTATTACGCATCCCATTAAACAAACCCTCTCAATAAGGTTGGGTATGCTGAATGCTCTACTGCTCATAATTACGTTGGCGCCTGATTAATTGATTGCACATGGTTGCCAACGAATAAACTCTCTCACTACCAGAAATAGGTAGGGAGACATGTCTAAAATACATATGTTATTGCTTTTGCACTGGTTTTAATGAAAAATAGGAGAGGTGGTTTTTTGTTATACTTCAACAAGTTCCAAGGACAGCTGAAATGACTTTACAACACGCATGTAATGTTGACACACTGAGCAAACCCTGAAATTACAACATAATGTGGTGCACTGTGACCCAAAGGATTGTCTAAGGACTTCCATTGTAAAAGGTGCAATTGTATGTTTAACATACTATTTTTGTTTCATTATTTCCTAAATTCTAATTCCAGAATGAAATAATCAGGATTTGATGGATTTTAGCCGGTACAGATTGGAAAGGCTTGCGGAGTCAAACAACAGATTAATATTTATCTCTTTTCCATACATGTCAACCTCATCGGATGCTTAACTCTAAGACTTGTATTGAAATCCTGAAGATTTCCTCCAAATCTATAAGAATAAAGTAAGATGTGAAGACATCAGAAAAAACCCAAGCAGAGATCAACATCTGACAACACTTACAAAAATTTCAGGAAACACTTCGAGGAACAGAAGACTCATGGGTAAAAGGCTGTGATATCACCAACAACAAACTGGCACAGAAAAAGGCAGACTTATGTACAGAGAGTGAGGGAACGATGAGACACAGGTTGGTAGTCTGAGGACCATGGAGGAGCCTGTTGGCAATGGTGGCTCCATTCTGGAGGCAGAGCAGGAGGCTGGTCTTGAAGAAGAATCCTCTCTGGAGGCTGGTGATGAAGAAGAATCATGTCTGGTGCTGATGTCAGAGAAGAATCCTCTCCCAAGGCTGGCGACGAAGACAAATTGTCTCTGGTGGTGGTCATGAAGAATTCTTTGTGGTGCTGATTACGAAGAAGAATTCTCTGTGGTTCTGGTGACGAAGAAAAATCCTTTCTGGAGGCTGATGACAATGTTGAGACCCCTCCTCCCCCGATCTCCTCTAAAGGCTGGCAAACCATAACAAACTGGGAAACAGGTGTTGGCCAGTACTCTGCCAACTGGGGACCAGAAACAGGTGTTGGTCAGACCGCCGCTAACTGGGGACCAGGTGTTGGCTGGACAACCCGTGTTCTATGAGGCATATGAGCAAAACAGCAGTAAGCAGGGTGGGAGCTATGCACTCTGTAGATAAAACAAGATCATGGAGTATGTTTAACCAACAAGTTCATTTAATGTCACAACCGGGTGTTGCTGGCCCTCTTGCAGACATGGTGCAGAGACTCAAAGGTGCAGTAAAACTCTTAAATAATCACAAGATCCTAATCAATATACAAATGTCCAAATATCCGACAAGGCTCAAAACCATAAAACATTTTTTAAAAATGGGGCAAATAAACCCTAATTGATAGGTTGAGTCAAAAACCAGATAAACCGGATGCAAAGTCCAAAAACTCACAGGAATTATGAAATGTGAAGGGAACACACGAGAAAAGGTTAAAATTGCTGCCACGTGTGACATAAATGACAGAAACAATCTTACATACAGAGAGTGAAGAGACAACGAGACGCAGGTGAAGTAATTAGAGCAACAGATGCAGGTGGAACAAGTGGGCAATAAGGACAGAGTGACAATCAGAGGAGAGAAGACCGCTGTGTGGAACAAGAGACGTGTGGAACAAGTTGTGCACACAGGAGCACAACTGAAAACACAAACGACTAAATGGATGTGAAAAGAGAAAGACACGGAGACACGGAACTAAAATCCCACAGCATGAAAACGTCAGCAACCAATCCCGTGACAATAATCGAGTAGTGGTCAGGTAGATCTTTAGTTTCCTTCTCTCTATTATCTTTTTCACATCTGAAAGTCTTTGCAATGTTCGAGTCACAAAATGGAAGCCAGAGGTGAAATTTCCAGCTGTTATCATGAGAGTGAAGACTAACAAGGTGTGTGTTTACCTGCTTATATATGGTATAATGTCCTCGCCACAGCATTTCCATCTATAGCGTGGATTCCTGCTGACAAGCCTTCTGTTTTAAAGTGCTCGCGTGGTTGGACTCAAATCAGATGGTACAAATGGAAATGTCTTCTTTCTTAATTTAATTCTTAATTATTATTATATGGTACTGTAATAATTGTTTCCGTAGCTACATTTATAGCTAACTGCTTTATATAAATTAAATAGATTAGTAGTGGGGTTATTGTGCAATAGTACACTGTGAATTACATGCGTATATGACGTCATCCTGTAGAACTGGCACTGCTATATGGCACAGTTATAAACAGTTTAATGCTGTTGGATCTTTGAGGAAATGTCATATGTACACTAGGGCTCATTATTAGTAAACAGATGCAAAATAATCTGTGTATTGTTTTCAGTGTTTACCACCTTAGATGTCTCTGTGAGAATTTATTAACACTTTTATGTTCTAACAAAAGTAAACAGGCGGGACATGCCTCAGGACATTTTATGTGTGGTTATAATTCTGTAACTCTGTAGTTCTTGTTTAAAGGTGTGGACATCTTCTTGAACAGCCTTAAACTCCTCCCACACTTCACCTCTTCTACAATATACAGAATTAACTGTTTGCCTCATTTTACAGATTGAGGACAGCGAGCAGGAGGAGCAGGAAGAGGCGGCGAGCGAGGAATTCATCATCATCCCACCGTATTCTGAGAAGGACTCTGACATTGAATCAAGGGCTGGAGGAAGTAAGCTGGCAGCAGCTAGCCAAGCAGTGCCCATGTTACCGTTACTTCTGCTGCCTACACTCATCCTGGACTGGGAATGTCGGAGTTACTGAAGCCTCCATCCCCTTTTCACCCATATTTTAATACTGCTGCCATTTTAACATTCACAGCTCTCAGAAAAAGCTACATACGACATTTGCGTGGAAGAACATGCTTCATATCTTTTCCTTCAGTTTTCCTTGATTTATTTTGTGTCACTATCTGATATCACTGCCTCCTCACGAGTTAAAAGATATCTGTAGTGAAAAATGGCGAGCACAGTGAGCTGAGACATGAGTGCATGGGTGAATTCAGAAGTGCTGTCTGGGCAAATACTCTTACTAGAGCCTGCTTCACAGTCAGAGTACATCCCCTCTTTTAACAAGAAGCCCTTTGCCCAAGGCCACATCCACTATATACACTCCTAAAAACCATATTCTATTCCACTGCAACAAGGCCCAAGCACGGCCTCTGATTTCTATTTCATGACTTGTGTCCCATCCGTTTCTCTCTCGCCCCTTTGGCTCTTCCTCTCACTCTTTCATGTAATGGTTGAGTAAGATGATCCTCTGTACAACAGGGTAGTAAGAAACTTACGGCACTAAATTTTCTTTATCCCAATGGAAAAAAAAAACCTTTTTCTAGAATAGCCTCATTCAAGGCGTGATAATACCCAAACCAATGAGTTGGTGCATTATGCATGAGAGATCTTATGCTTTCTCAATCTTTGGTTCTTGTCACTTTGTGCGCTATAAAGCAGAGAGCAACAGTGACTCTGCGCCACTTCTTTTGTTAACACCCCTTTTGGTATTATTCCTACCAGGTTGAATGGTTGAGAATTCAGCCATGGGAAAAAGTAATGAAATCAGATTCTATTGTTGAAATGACAAGCAGAGAAAAGGAACATGAGCAATTATAACACAAGTGAAATTTCTCAGCGTGTAAGTAAAGTCTGGAGTACGGCTCAGGGGAGGAAATAGCCAATTAACTGCTGTCATACCCTCTTACTTTCTTATCCTTAAGAGGTGTGCTTTTATAGCTCCTCCATCATGTGCTTTAGACGTTGTGAGACATGCAGATGTACGGACGGATACAGGAGACCTGCCTGAATTAGCTTTTGCTGATGTCGAGGATTTTTTTTCCTCTTATGAGTCATTTTCTTGTGTAATTATGCAGCAGAATAGATATCGGTTTAGGAAATTGAGTTTTAAGTATGTAAATGGACAGTTTGCAAGAAATACCTGTCCAAGCTCTGCAAGGATGTTATATCATGGTTATACATTCATCTTATTCGATATAAAGAAAACCTCATATTCCAACAGATCAAAACTGAAAATTTCTAAGACTTATCACAAATAATAATCCTTGAATGATTGAATATTACTTGAGGAGGTAGTACGGTCCTGGACTTTTTCATAACCCCCCTGCTGGATTTGTTTAAGTGATGGCTTATTAACGGGAGGAGGGACTTTCTGAGGACGACGTACAGCATAAAGGCCGAAATGCACTTGGTGCATTTGAGCTGTGCTTCAGCCAGTCAATTCCACCACTGCTTCAAACCTGTTTGGTTTTTAGAAGTCAAAATTGGACTTGAGTAGATTTTGTAAGGTTAGTAGTCCTTTAGTGACAGTTGCCAATCTAAGGGCGAAATGACATCATGCAGTTTTTTGGATGTCCTTTTTGTTGAGAGCTTGCCTTCCCAGAAATGGGTTTGGAAAAGAAGACCCTGATGTGAGTGAGGAAGGAAGCTTAGAAGGTGAATAAAATAACATATTGGTGCAAAATCTTTGAAATGTTACATCCTCTAATATCCAGACATAGGAACCAGAACCGTACAATTGAAGAGATGCTGATAAATACCCAGCAGGTGTCCCAGTGCTATGAAAGTATAATGCATTCACTCTTTTTTCTGAATAATGTCATGATCATCTTGTTATTTCGGAAAACCAGAGCACTGTTTTTTGATCAGTAATATAAGTTTAGTTGAATTCAGGTTTATTTGGTCTTTACTCAGTACCCAGGTCATTAAACAAAGACTTACTCATGTAAAGATACTCATGTCTTAAAGTATTAAAATGGTATTGTTATTAGTTTGTTGATTTTGAACTAATATGCCATACTTCACAGATATATTTAGGCAACATGGATACTAATACGGAATGCTAAGCAGATATCTTTGCTCTCAACAAGGTAACAAGAGTGAGTTAAGATGCTACTACCTATGTAGGTTCTTCGTCAGTGACACAGAGATGGACTTTTCATTATTTCTGCACATCTCCATGGCAACATTCCCCGAGCCACTCTTACTCTATATCCTGCCACTGATCTAACAAAGCCCCAATGCCACAACCAGGTATATGATTCAGAAAAACTGGGAATGTTTTTTTCTTGAAGTGATGCATCATGCTTCCATACAAAGAAGTGTCAGTAGAATTCTCTCTCAGCAGTTTCTATTCTATAATCCATCAGATCAACAGCATGTGTCAATAACTTTGTCCACTGGGCTCCAGTCTGAAGGACTTGGTGAACTTACTCTTATTTTCTCATTTCAGTAGGTTTGTTTATATTTTTAGACTATGTAAATTAAATGTTTACATTAAACACGGCTTGTAATTTATGACGAGTTAAGGAGTTAAGAAACTTTTTATCCTCCATCCGAACATAATGATTAGTGAAGGAAATAAGTTCATGATTAGTTTTTAGATCAAATCTTGAAAATCCTGTGAAGACATAATGCACATTACTATGTTTCAAATGCAAACCCTCTTTTAAAGTCATACCGAACATGAAAAACTGTAATGTGTTATAACTGTGTAATTTTGTGACATAGCGGAAAAGTGTGCCCATTTGTTTAAAGAAAAATAAATCCACATCGGAAATGTTTAACATTAATATTGTTCCTTTGAATTACCAAAAAAAGGAAAGAAAACTGCTGTGTATGATCCAACAGTTTCATTATCAGCATGATCAGATTATAGAGTTAATACCTTCAGTTACATTTTTTAATTCAGCTGCAGCATTATAACTTCTTTAATTAAAAATGAAAAGGTTTAACAGTAAATAAATGATAAGCTGCTGATTTTCTCTGGCTCATAGCCACATTGGAAACACTGAGTCAAGACTCTTTTGTTTATAATTTAAGGTCTCACTGGTGGAGGTGATTACACAGTTTTAAAACAATACCGCTGTGGCAGAAGCACACTACAGCAGAAAGCAGATTAAAAAAAAAAAAAAAGCAGATGTGATGGAAACTGGCATAAGCCTGCAATTTCATTTTAAGATGTAAAACATCAGGCCATTAGAACTTTTTATTTTTAAAAGTTAGCCATTTATCCATCTAAAAAGTTGTATCTATATATGAAGTTGTATCTATCTATATTTTATCGACTGTAAGTGGAAGCTGGAGCAGTTGGCAGCCATCACCCTCCAAAGTTCTGAATCCCCAACATAAAACAGCCACATTGCTTTAGTCTGTTTACATTATTATGTATACTTAATTTCCCACACATTTTACAAAACAAAGGTGTGAATTCTTCTATCAGAAATACCCTTTCTTTTTATAGGTGTCGATTGTATTTGCTTTTCCGAGTAACAAACAATATAAAGCCCATCATAATCATTCATTTATATTTTGTTGAAGTTATTATGAAGTAAAGCAGTTCAGATTTTCCAATCAATCTACGTCAGTACAAAGTCAAAGGTCTAGGTCTGATCCTTAGTTCAGGTTTATGGAATGCAGAACTGAAGCAAGTTTCAAGAGTTTGCCGAAATCTTGTATTGAGATCTTTTCACTTATTTAGCATCATTGCTGCATTTGAAAGTTTCCCACTCATGATGCTTTCAAATGTTGGACAGCTAGACTTCCCTCAACATGAAAGCCAAGTCATTTCCACCACCACACAGTCTAATTTTAGACTGTACTGTGATTCTGTGTGGAGGACTGAGATATTTCAGAATTTGGAGCAGAGGCACAGATCTGTCCTTCACTGCGGTGTCATTATTCTCAACTGCAGAGTTTTGTAAAAGTCAAATTATGATGCCTGGCCTGATGATGATGCACTTCCTGAGTGCATCAGTTGAATTTAAGAATCAACTGAAAGTGATAAAAACCAACAGCTGTCTGAAAAGAAAATTCATCTAAAATAATTGAAAAACTCCAATTGAAATTGATCAGCAATAGCTTATTACCGGCAAAACCTTTTAATTCGCTGTGAGTGGAAAGAGGAGCAGACACAGGAGAGAGCAACGGCACTCTGTGTACTGATCTTTCTGGGTTCAAACTGAGGGTCCTCGTTGGGTAAGGCGACAGTAATCACAACTGAGACACTGCAATGTCCCTTGAGTCCCTTGAGCTGCCTAATACCCCAGCACCACACTCATAATATATATGAGATAAGCAGTTATGTTAATGTGGTTCTTAATTAAGTAAATCAGTGCATTCATTTGCAGATAATCCTATGACAACAATAAAGTATTTGTTCTATACTGCATAGAATGTATTAATATGAACTCAGGCATGAACTTAGAATCCTGAGGCACTAAGGAAAATTAGGCTTTCTTATTCGTATGATCATTTGTGCTGGAAGAAACAGCAGGTGAATTACATCACCCACTTTGTTCCTCTCCAGGTTCTGCATATTGTGTGTCATTCTTGTGTTTTCCCAGAAATCTGTCTCCACACAAACATACAGACATATGGCATTGAGCAAATATGAATAAGATATACTTTCGGGACTAATGGTATGTATGTAGATGAAATTTCAAATCAAAGTACCCATGAAGAGGAAGCCAAATTCATAAATGCTCTTTGCTGCTTCCTCCTGTGAAGCTGACCCTTCTCCGACGGTGGCACGAATTTCAAGGGGACTCCAAAGACTGGTACACTTGTTTGACTTAATCGATGTCAGAACAGTAACAAATATCTCAACAGCTGCGAATGCTCAGTCATCTCTTTTTCCAAACTTGATCCTTACCCAGACTGTTTGGAGTTGTCCTCCTCCTTCAGGGTGCTTCATTGGTGCATATGTACAGTATAAGCAATGGACACGACTCCAGCTCTCGTCTTCATTCTCCTCCTTGAAGTTACCTAGTGCTACGTCCGTCAAATTAGAGAACTGAACCATATGTTTTTGTGTGGCCTGCTACAAGAACCAGTGCCTGAATAACATAAGTACAGAGTAGATGAGTTAATATACTTAGTTACAATCCATCACTGCATTTTACAGACACATTTATTTTTAATATTTGTATGGATAGCCAAATATGTTAACATTTTTTTTACTATATTACTTCTCATATTAAATCAAATGCAAATGATAAATCGAGAGTATTCATATAGCGCCTTTCCAGTCCAATCGACTGCTCAAAGCGTTTCAGAACACAAGCCTCCCCATATTCTACTGTTTTTTTAAATTGTCTTGTGTTTATAAATGATTGTATCCAACCAGGGAACCACTGAAAATGAGACGTATGTCTCAATCTTTTCTCTTTCTAAATAAGGGTTAATAATAATAATAATAATAATAATAATAATAATAATCATGTGTGTAGACTGGAACAGGAACCCAGAGGACACATTGCAGGTTGCACATTGGGCCACTCCATAGGGTACATGTTTCAACACAGAGGGCTCTTCGTCTATATTCTATTCAAACACTGGATCAGAAGTAGATGTTCTTATTAAATTTAGTTCATCTCACGTGGAACGGGACAGTCTTCATGCTTGGTTACCATATTTAATGCTTTTCCCAGCTTCCAATTCAAACCAAAAAAATGTTTTGTATTTGATAAATCGCTTTAGACCTCACAGAGAAGGGAATAATAAAATCATCATCTTTTTTTTTCTCCGAGTAATTGAACCCCGTCTGTTAAAATGCCGACGGTGTGTTTTAAATCACTGTGGAAGACTTCGCCCACGAGCACAGCTGGAACTGGAAAGGGTAAAGTAACCAGTGAAAGCAAGAGTCTGATTTATTACTAAAACCATCATTTAATTCATCAACATCATGCATTTTTTTAAGTGTGAAAGAGCAAAGTGTAATGTAAAAGACTTTCATCTTCCTTTGTGTGCGTTTTGGATTTCTTTTGTTGTTGTCATGTGGACATACTCCATAGTATTTGATGGATTTCTGTTGTGTTCTTTCACACAGATGAGCATGTTGTGACTGTGAATATTGTTGTGTTCGTGGTTCTTTTTTTATTCACGTCCTTCTTTTTTCAGTCCTTAGATTCATTGCAGGAATAGTGCAACTTTCCAGCTTAATTGTTCAGGGTTACGTGAAAAGATCAATGCTACTTGTAGTGCAATAATGTAGGGTCGGAGTAATCGGCAAAATGAGTTCCAGATCTGGAAGTCTCACCTCAACTCAACTCAACTCCAAACAACAATTTGGAAACTTGTTGTTAGTTTTGTTGTCACCCAGTTTATTCACCCAATTTTTTTTATTTTTCGTTTTATCCATTCATGTAATTTTTAATGATACTAGATTGTATCCATTACTTTCGTTCTACAACTGAGCCATTGGTATTTCTGTACCCCTAGGGGTTAATTAAGGTACTGCAAGGGGTACATGAGTTGTTTTTTAACAAAATGGTTTTCCTTTGATACGTAAAATGCAAATATAACTCCATTAAACTAAACTTGCTTCGTATTTTAAACACAATTGCTAACTTACGTAAACTGCAAACAACAAAAGCCATCATTGTGAGCAGGAAGTAAAATCAACAGACATTCCTGATTGGACCAAAGCAGCAATATAGTTGAAAACATGGAGAAAGAAGTGAAAATCAAAACAGAGCCAATGGAATGACAGTTCAATTTTAAATTCAATGCTGTTTCATTCTAGTTGAATGATGTCAAAAATGGGTATGTGATGAATTTAGTGTTGGATTTGATGCGGCATTCAAGTGCTAATAAATAACAAGGGGTAATCGCTCTTTAATGTCTGTTTAAATTTATGATTTTTTTTACCTACCAAAAGTGTTTTGCACCTAATAGAAGGGCAACTTGGCGAGAAAATATTTTAAAAGGGGTACATTATTGTATAAAGGACCCGAGGCACTGCTCCTGGCTATAAAGTTCAAAGCATCTTTGTTGTGGAGTCTATGTTGTTTCCACCTTATGACAAAAAAGCTTATGAACAGACTGAAGTCAGAAAAATTGCTTTTCAACAGAGGCAAGGGGTCCACTGATTATGTGAATGGTGTTTGTGTCTTTGTACTCACTAAAAGGCCTCCAGCAGATGCTTAGTTTGGCTGAGCACAGACTCAAGTGTCCACCAGCTGACACACTCCATACACCTTAACTAACCGTTTGCTTCTTTGGTGCTTTTAGGATAGAAATTAAACATAATATTCCATACTATAATGGGATTTTCAGACATAACGATATCATTTAAACATACTCTATATTATTTAGTTCTGTTCGCCGTCAAATCCTTTTGCTTACATGTATCGCTTTGGGAGTCACTAAAGTTCCAAACTGGAGAATCTTACTTGACCCTCTTCCTTCCATTTCATACATGTGGTTAACGTGAAGGCCACAAGAGCCAAATACTGCAAATATCTAAATTGAACCACTCCCCTTTTTATGTTACTCAGGATAATTAAATATACGATAAAATCAAAAGATCTTAGCAGGTTATTAATAATGCAGTAAAATGAACGGCGGGCAGTATTTTCAGTTGTGCAAATTCATCCTAAAAGCAATCTTTACTTTTCCAAAAAAAAATGAAGAAAAAATAAAGGAAACAGCCCAAATTGCAGAACCTAGAGAAAAACAGTGCTGTTGTCATGGTAATGCATTTTAGTTTTGCTCATGTCTTGTTACGATTTACACTTGCTGGGTTTGTCCCCTGGCATTCGTAATTCCCCTAATTGTCTTCCCCCGTCCTTCATCAGCCTCCTGCTTTTTCACTCCATGTGGTTCCACTCTTCATTGTGTAATTCCCTTTGTAACTACCTTTAGCTCTTTTCTTTGACACCTTGGACCTGTGGATATTTGCTTTTGCCTATTCTTCGTAGATATTGTGCTCCACATTTCCAACATATCTCTGACTGCTGTGACATTTGTGTCATTCAAGCTTTCTGCAGAGATTAAAATCACCATGCCTGCATGTGATGCATACTGTGCCTTTGGGGCCGATTTCTGTCACACCAGCAAGGGTGATAATGGCACGCAATTATTTCCATTTCCTATTGTGAGAGAGCTTGATTTTGTAATGAAAATAGGTCTACTTTCAATTCATGGTAATCTGCTAGTGAATCTGTAATTGGAGCTGTAACAGTGTAAGGTGTGAAATAACATTCACTTATCACCTGTGAACAAAGGGTAATACACGAGAAGAGGAGGAAGAGCTTCTGTGTTTCCTTGATGCTCTGAGTTGTATGTCAAATTCCATCAAACGTAATTTTCTTTATTCTTATTAGTTATAAGCAGATTAGAAGATAATTCAGACACACAATGGACATAATTGGAAAAATTTTCGGCTCCATGCTTGATAAAAGTAATGACATAGTAAAGGTGTATGTCTGTGTGGGTGCGTGTGGGTGTGTGTGTATGTCTGTGTTTGTGGTTGAAGATCTTTTGTATAATTGTACAATTACATTCAGAGAGAAAAAAGTTGAGAACATGTTAGAAACATCTTAATGAACCTGCTGAAGAAAAGAGAAACACACATTAGGTTTAAAATGCCATCTTTTTATCAAGTGAATTGATACCAGATAGAATCAAAACTTTCAAAGTCATTTCAGTCATTGATTAAGGTCTAATTGAGAGGGGATATAAAACCATTTAAAAATGCATCATTTCTTAGTGTCCTTGTTTGCCTTGCATTAACTCTTGAAATAAACCATAAATAAGAATCTATTTAAACATCACATCTCATTCTTTATTTACTGTTTGTTTGTAGGCCTTCAATGTTCTGCTCAGAAATTTGATTTTGATCAGTAACCTGCTGATGCCGGTGATGTGCTGCTCTCTCGCTTCCAAATGATATTTAAATAAACATTTTATAATTCAAAAAAACATCTAAGTAAAATACATTTGGAAAGGCAAAGACAAAAAGTTAATATGCCATTTATTGTGAGTTTAAATGCACTTTAAAAAAAACAAAAAAGAAAATGTTCAAGCTGCCTGTCGTCTGTATTTCCTGTAATGTCATAATGTTTGCCAAATGTGGTGATCTCATCTCCGTTGTGTCATTATCTACCTGCCTCATCGCGCTGATTAGAAGTTATTACGGCATTACATCATTGAATTGAACCACAGTGATTGAACCTGACTGTTATAACAGCCATATAATGGCTAAATCAAAAATGTAAGGCCAGGGGTGTTTGTAATTAGTTCAGGCTCATAAAACTTTATTTGTTGTTTGGTATTGACAAACCTATTTCAGATAATACAGAGAACACAAAAGTGTTCATATCTCAACATTTCTATCGTGAAATTTGCATAGGTCTCTATTTAAAGTATTCAATGTGATGTTGAGATATATTACATACTTAAGTCTACCACAGCTGCGGTTATATCGCATCATTATATAAGCTCAGATTTGGTTTTTAGTGTCAGAAATTTAATAAATCACTTCCAATGTCCTCACAAGATCTTTTAATCAACATAGTTTTTTTTTCAGGGCTAAATTGTCATGGAGCTGTCTTCCCCCCGCTATGACATTTCTGTCTCTTCACACATTCCCTAATTGCAAATATGGATGAATAACAGAAACTGTCATTTGTTTTTGGTTAACCTTTACAATTTGCACAATCTGACAGATTAGAGACGTTTTTCTTCACTTTCTATTTATACATGTTGGCATTATTACCTCTGGTAACAAGAGTAAGAGAAGACTATTTGATCTCTCAAGTTTGTTCAGTTGCTGGCGAGTTATAAGAAAGATATAGGGAAGATATAACTTTTCAACATGTACGTATACATTTTGTGTACGGTGGACCTTGAACTCTGAGAGGTTTGCCTCAGTTATGCATAAAGATTTTTGATTTTGTCTTTACTGTCTTTAATCAGGTAAAAAAAAAAAAATTGGAGATCA
Organism: Lophius piscatorius; assembly: GCA_009660295.1. Classification (NCBI taxonomy): domain Eukaryota; kingdom Metazoa; phylum Chordata; class Actinopteri; order Lophiiformes; family Lophiidae; genus Lophius; species Lophius piscatorius. The sequence goes on from VRLP01004554.1 coordinate 36,436, forward strand.
AAAGAGTAGTAGAGACTTGAAACTAGCAACAATCTGTAGCATTGATAAAAGAGAAAAATGAAATATAGGCCAAAAATAGATCCATATCTTCCTATACGGAAATTTTTTGTTGGTAAATTATAAGGCACTTATGATGAACTTGATTCCACGGTAAATTCTCGGGCAAAGTCACTCATGGCGATATCACATGTGTCGATATGTAGGTGCAATGAAACATTGTTGCATTACTTTGTTTTGAAGTATTCTGGAAACAAATTTTGGCATAGTTCAGAATGAAGTGATAGAAGGATTGGGCAGAGAAGTCACTTATCTGAACATGATGGCCGGTTTGTGTCTTTCAAGGAAAAATGCCATGTTTCACTGAAGTTTTTGTGTAAATCATTCCGTGTACAATCATTTGTGTATATGATTGGCCAGCACAGACGAGATCACATGAACAAAATACATTAAAGGAAAAGTTCAACATTCTTTGAAACATGAGTGTCAGATTTTCCTTTCATATCACCTCTGCTCTGTCCCGTTTGCTGAACTGCATGTGTGGCAGTGCAGTGTTTCTGATATACTCTTAAAAACATCTTATTAATTCATTTTCATTGATATGGCAATGGAAACTTGAACTTATCCATCTTTACCAGGGTAAACTTGGGAGTTAGGAGTTTTAGGATGGTTTCGGAAGGAAACCATCTGTCTGAATGGCTTATAGCCAACTGAAAGCAGCTGAGTTTGCAATCCTTGATAAACAATGGCTGCAGGTGTGTTCAACAACCCTTGAACTTTAATAGTTGCTTTTCATGGAATGCATCGTATTTCATGAATACGCTGGGATTTACAGAGCTTCATGAGGGACCAAGAGCTTTATTTATTGCTTGGCTATTTAGTGCTGTTAGCTGTGCTGTTAGCAGTGCTAAGTCAGGGCTGCTATCTGTAAGGCCACTAGATAACATTATGTTGGTAGCAATAAGCAGGTACAGTTAAGGTAGTGAATGTCAGCCCGACGGCGCTGTACAGGATAAGCCGTTAAAGATTATGAATGAATGAATGAATCAAGGCAGTGCTGGCAAACGAATCCACAAATAAATAAACCCGCAGCAAACTTCAGTAAAACCACAAGCCAACATGATATTAGGAAAATGTTCTATATTATCCAGTTTTGTATTTGGAATCGCTCAAAGCTCTTTATTTATGCCCGACACTCTGCAAACACAAATATGTAAATGCTCACAATGTCTCACTTATTTCCGCTCAGACTGTCAAATTATTTGAAAAAGTAATAATTTGAACAATGTCCTTCACACGGAGATTTATAACATAATAATATCTGGACAACTCTGAAATGCAGATTTTATTTGGTGAGGACAAATTTATGTGAGCATTGTGTTCATGTGCCATGAAAGGATTGCCTGATGATGCCAGGTATTGGACTTAGTGATGGAAGTCTGTCTACAAGTTAAGGGCCAATCTGATTTTATTGACAATAAACGCTGTGGCTGCAATGACACGGGTCATTGAAACTGCGGTGTAATGGATAGTTTTCAGTGATGTCAACTGGAAATTGGCTGCTATGGGTGGAAGGTTTGGACATGGGATTCAAAATGTTTTGATACCTCTCCATGGGAGAAAACTGGGTGAATTTTAGTCTTTCAGTGGGACGCTATTTTAAGACAGTTGTTGATTAGAAATAAATGAGTGAATAGAGGAACATTTCTCACACCGGAAGACTAGTTCAATCGAGATGTACTGTATCGTCATACACAGCTCCACTCAGATAAATCATTTTCGTTAGTCTCGCACCCCACTTTGCATTTGAAACTATTTTTGATTCTTGCTGCCTCCTCTTGTATTTGTTCCCTGATTGTCAAAGGGCTTATGTTGCACCTTCCCTGCAACACCCAATCATGTCTGAGCTCTGACTGATTCTGATGGTTGTATCTCTTTCATTTGCATCTTGCTGAAAAAGTCTTGCAGCATCTTCTTCTTCTTCGATTGGCTTTTCCCCGTTAGTAGTCTCCACAGCGGATCATCTCGTATTGATTTGGCACAGGGATTGGGACCGGCAACAGAACAACACTGATTTGTGAACCCTATGTGGCTGGGATAAAAAAAAAAGTCTTGAAGCCTCTTCTTTTACTTCTTTCAGCTCTTCCCTTTAGGGGTATATCGTTTTATTAAAACTCTAATACTGTCAGTTTCATAATACATTTTTTTCTTGGTACAAATTTTCAGATCGTTTGGAAATGTTTGTCGACTCCACCTATACAAAGCCTTCCTAGGAAAGCTTTAATGCCTGAATCGGCTGTTTGACATTTAAGGTTACATTCTATGATCCCTCTATAATCTTTGTTTGAATTTCACACCAGAGAAATCCAAATGCCAGATAGAAGCAGTGTGGATCTGTTTAGGCCTCCTTGGTGAGAAAATAAATCTATATATTAGTGAGTCTGCGGTAGAACTTAGATTTATTGACTTTGTATTTAGAATGATCTCCCTCTGGACTGGATTGCTCATCATTATCCCATCAGACCAAAGTTTTATGCATAAATATTTTGATTCAGAGTTCATTCAAAGACTCTCCTTCTATATTCAACACACACACACACGCACGCGCGCACACACATACTAAAGATGAAGTTAAGTGCATTCTCACTATCATGGACCTGTGGCACACAAGGATTTCTTATTACGTACACACTGCAGTTCTAAGAAGTTTGGATAGCAGCGTCTCTGCCATATTGGATTTCTATCAATAACAGCAGCGAGGTCACATAATTGGCAAGTTGTCAAGCCTTCCTCTTGGGCATCCGAAGTTGTTGAAATGAGTATGAGTATGCCCTAAGCCAATAAATAGGAAAAAGTAGGCCTCACTTATACTTCCTCTAAAAAATTATTTTTTAAGGAGTGGTTGGAAGTTTAAAACATTACTCATATAGATTTCCTCTACACTAGAGTCAAAATTGCACGCCAACGCTTCATCGACTGATAAAGCATCTGACTTATGAGCAGAAAGTAGTGACAAAATATCTTGCACATTATTACAGTGAGGAAAGGTATTGGCACATGTGAGCAATCTGACTGAGGGTGGACAAAGAATCGGCATGTCCTTCATTTTGAAATCCATTGTTCTATTACGACAGGCTATTTTTAGTACTTTGTGTACATAACAGCTATTCGAGGCGTTTGACATTCTTTCGGTGACCTATTTTTGTGATATGGTGAAAGCAATGAGGAACCCGAGTCAAATGAAAGCAGAGGGAGGGGTTGAGTCTGGTTGGAAGGACTTTAACTGTAAACCTGACAAATGTCCTCATTGAGTGCACACATAAAAACATACACACAAACACACATACCTGAAACATCAGCAAATGTAACTAAAGGCAACATTTTAAAACATGACCTCATGAACATTTCTGACTGAATAATGTCAAGTGGAATTTCATCAGAATTTAAAAATGAAAACAACAAATCATATTATCCACCCTACTTCACCAGATCATCTAACTGTGTCCAGTTTTTATTGTTTTGGTCGGGGCCCTCAGCGTCAGAAATGGAATTTGGTAAAATTGAACTATGATTAAAAAATGTGCAACTGAAAGATATTTTTTGCAGTAGATAATGCATAATGATGGAAAGCACCTTAAAATCACAAAAACTCTCTCTAATGAAGTTATCTTTATATTAATTCATATAATTTATGATGATTTTGTATGAAATTGAGGAAATAAAGATTGATTATACACTGTAGTAATATACACTATGAACGTTGAGAGTGAAAACAATTTAAATGTAATAACTTATTTATTTATTAATCTTTTTGTTTTTATAAATGTTCTTGCTGTGGGAAATGAGAAAATACTGTCATTGCATCATCCCTTCAGTAATGGGAATCATGAACTTTTCTAAGAGAGACCCTGTGCAGCACATACGATCTCTCACGTATGTTTGCCACGTTTCAAAACTGGTGCAAACAGAGCTCTGAAAATAAATCTAGGCAATGAATATTGCCCAGCTGCAGTCCACATAAAACTATTTGGATGCAAAACTGAGAGATAAGATAATGAGAAAAACCAGGAGATAACCCAGTCAGGAAGACGAAGGCAGCAATGGGGGATATGAGTCTCAGCCAAAACACAGCTGCTGGCTGAATAAGTAAAGCCCCCTACAGGAGGAAGAGGATGATGAGAGGATGTGAGAAAGTACAGAAGTTCCCACACTCCCAAACTGTGTAGATGGTTTAAAAGGATAGGAAGAAAATACGGCTTTGGTTTATTGTTTTTACAATTGTGAACGGGAAACATAGCAGATCGTGTAATAATAATAATCAAAAGGCATTAAGGGAAGAGATAGAGAGGAGGTGGAGCAGCAGTTTTGGAGTGGGGTGTTGGCTGATAGTGTGGAGGGTGGACGAAATGTTTCTGTGAAAGAGCGTCTAGTGAGAGATATGAGGCAACAGATGGATCGAAGGGGCCCATTGAGCCTGGCAGCAGTTATACACCAGAGAGAGAAGGCAATAGGGGGTGAAGCCCTGTGTCCACTGAATAATCATCACTGGTATTTAGGAGATGCAAGAAAATGCTTAAGAATTAAACAATGCTGTCACTGAGCCTATTAAAGTGAATGTGGTCGTCGTTCATGAGTGCTGATAGACAATTGAGATGTATTATTTAAACAGCAATGGTAATTCCTCACCTATGATTGCATTAAATGTCAAGAGATTGTATGTTAATCCGCGTCATCATCTGTGACTTCCATGAGAACATACAGTCACAATGTGCCAACACGAAGACTGGATGAGAGAGCGGGGGAGGGAGGGAGCGAGAGAGAGGGAGCAGGAAGCGTAAAATGGAGATGAAGAATTTGCTGCATGTCTTGAGAACAAGAGCCCTTAATGATAAAACACAGCCAATGAATAAGTCTGCGAGGGGACAGGACAGGCCTGTCAGCGTAAGCATAAAATGTGATGAGTGAGAGCTTTGTACTGTTAAAATCTTCGTCCTTCAGAACGCAGTGTCGAAGGCACAAAGGAAGTCTGCAAACATAAAGCATGAGAATAATCTAGTGCTGTGATAAAAGTGACAGCGGGCACTCTGTTTAGTCACAAAAACATGATACATTTGTGGATTACAAACTCAGTAAATTGTTTGTAGCTTGCAAAATGTAACCAGAATCAGAGCTTTATTTACAACCTGAGGTTTTGTTTAGTTTATTTTTCCTCCATCATCAACTCTTCCTATGTCCAACCGTACACAAAATCATATCAAAATCTGTTATCAACTCCTCCAGCTATCTTGCAGGCAAACAAACAAATGAAGAGGTGCATGGAGTCTGAGAAATTGCCAAAATCTCCCGTGTCAGTGTCAGTTTGGGTTGAAGTCTACAAGTAGCCCACAGTGAAATGAAAACAATCCGAGTGTGTGCGCTAAGAAAGAAGAACGCTCAACCTCTGCAATCCTCATTTCTGCTTTAGGCAGTCTGAGACTACATTTTCTACCACTATCACAACACATTGTGAATCTTCAACCAGCGTGCATTGTGGGTAACACAAAGTGGCAAAGTGTTGTTTATCAAATAATATTAAGCCCTAATAAAATAGCACACTGCACATAAATTAGGAAGCAATAAAACTTAAACTAGACTAGAGGGGCACTCAGAGTACATACACCAATTAGCTATTATAACTAAGGTCCGATGAAACCAAAATAATATTCCTTATCTTGTTACAAAAACATCATATCATATCTCATCAGTAAGTGAGATATATTAAGTAGCATGTGAACATTTTATCCTCAAGGTTGTGTGTATGGCTACACATAGCCACAACCTATGTGGCTATGTGTTAGAAGAAGGGAAAAAAGGCAAGCTTCAGGATCTAAGTGACTTTTATAAGGCCCAGAAAGGCAAGAAAACTGAGTCAGAACATCTCTAAAACTGCAGGTCTTATTCGGTGGTCCTGATCCGCAGTGTACAGTATCTACAGAAGTGGTTTACAGAAGAACAAGCGATTAAGCTATAGTCCCACTGAAAGGTAAAAAGGCATTGGGAGCAAAGGGTGGCCAACCTTGTCCAATCTAACAGATGAGCTGCTTTAGAGATCAGTGAGAAAGGTATCACAATACACAGCAGGTGTTTTGATGGCAAAATAAAGACCAACACATTATTAGGTAAGGGTTTATATCTTATGGCGGCTCAGTTTATCACTTAGAAGGTCCAAGATACCCTTTAACCCTTTAATGTCCTCACCAAGAAAAAAAATATTGAAAATGTATTTCTATAGCCATGGTTAATGCCTCTTCCTCAGTGACCCCTTTGACCTGGGGTGTCCCCCAGGGATTTGTCCTCGGGTCCTTGCTATTTTGCAAATACATGCTGCCACTGGGTCACATTATAAACATGTTCAGTCAGAGTTTTCAGTAAGAAATAAAGACTCAAAATTTGCTTGACCGAACAGCTGAGCAGGACATTAAAGAGTTAATTAAATTAAAGCCAAATTCCAAAAGACATATATGGCATGAAAACATTATTCACAGACTTCTAACATTGATAATGAAATATTGAAAGGGTGGAGGGGGCAAGAGCCTATCCTAGCTGACATTGGGTGAGGGATGGATAAGTTGATGGGGACAACCTGGATGATTCACTGACAGAGAGATAGACAACAATCCACGCTCACATTCACACCTACGGGCGAGAGTCCCCAATTCACCTCTACTGCAGGTTTATGGACGGCTGCAGGAAGCCAGAAAACCCAGAGAACCTACGCAGACACAGGGAAGAACATGCAAACAAAGCATGCTCTAAGCATGTTCTATGTACAAAGGTGTGGGCAGAGGTGGATCTGGACCCAGTACCTTCTCGCTGTGAAGCCACAGCACTAAACACTGCGCCACCCTAAAACTAGAATTATTGTTTCCAAAAAAATATCCATCTCTGCCTTTTCTATCTGTGTGGACTTTGCATGTTCTCCCTGTGTCTGCATAGGTTCTGTCTGGGCTCTCCAATTTTCCCCATTAGTCCACAATCATGCAGAAGAGGGGAATTGGTGAATTGGAGTGAATTTGAGCGTGACTGTGTCCCTGTGTCGACCCTGTGATGAATGTCAATGTCAGCTGGGATAGGTTCCAGCCCCCTCAACCCTAACCGCATAAGTAGTTACAGACAAACAATAAAATAAATATTGTTCGTGCAGAGGTCATCGCACAACCTGCTGAGAAATGAGGGACAACAATAACGGCACTAACTGAAGGCATGTTATATCTTAAAGAAGTAGAACAATATTTTTGTTTTTTCAGAATTATTTAAATGAAGTGGGTTCCGTTTAACGAAACTGAAAAGACAGATCCCAAAACAAATGACAAAGACATTGAATTGGTGACATTGGTGTTGCCTTAACCTTATGGTTTAGGCTACCATAGGTTTGCAGTAATTCCAACAAAGTGCAAAACAAGCAAGTTCACGTATAATAAACGTAACCAAAAACGTTTTATTGAAACACTATTAAGCTATAGAAAATATAGAAGAATACTTTTCTGAATGCCAGTAATTAACAATGACAGTAAAGACAGTAAAAAAAAATTCTCACAACGTTGTTTACTTTTTTTCGATTTAAAAACAGTAAATAAGTTTTTTACCGTTGACATTTTACAGTTCCTAACCTTCATTTCTATGGTCAAGTGTTACAGTGCACAAAATGAGACCATCAATGATGATGTTATAAAGGCCAGCCGGAGTACTATTCTGATGATGTCATTGCACTTCTTTAACATCAACATGACAGCCGTTTGTTTGACCAAATAGATTGGCACACACACGCACTAACAGATTTACATTATCACAGTGAGGGCACAGCAAGACAGCTGCCAGCCCACTCATGAGAAAATCTATTCAGAAAGATATCTGTCACTTAAATGCTGATTTTTCTTATAGTTAATATCAGTAAAAGTATTCTCAGGCAGATGTCAGATGATTTCTGAACGACTTTTTTAGTCCTTTCAGATTACCAGGAGCAGTGGTCATATTTTAAAAGCCTACAGTCCGGTTGGTCGAGGTTTACACAAAACCACTTCCATTCTATTGAAAGAGGCACAATGGCAGCCATCCTTTTAAAGTTTTTGCTTTGCGGGTAAATTATGCAATTTAATGGATTAATCCAGAGTCCTCTCTGGTGAAATGGAAAGGCTGGAGGGACTACAGCAAAAAGTCTGGGAATGTGGAGAATTACAGGGGGATGAAGGGATATAAGAATGGGAGTGAAAGAGGGGAAGGAGAAGGGGAGATAGGATTTTGCAGAAATAAAGATGTACCCAAGGGATTTAAAACCTTAAATCCTCCTTTCTAGATTAGTGGATGACTAATGTGGGTTTTCCCCCTAATTTATTTCTCTTACTCACCTCCATTCCCACCCCCTCCCCTCAATCATACACACACAACAGACACATAACATAAATGCACAAACACACTCCGACAGTTCTGCCATAACATCCATCCACTGATATGGACTAGCCTAAATTGGTATAAGAATCAATGTAAATATGATTGAATATTAGATGATAAGGAACTTAGACAAGGACATTCCATTTCAGCTTTATCGAGCCCAAAAACGTTTAAAGTATTCAAACTTTCTTGTTATCTTAGACAATATCCGTACAAACAGATCGTGAATCTTCAATGAAATTTAATTTGAAAAATTAGCTAATATTTATTGATTTTTTTATTAATACGACACAGTTAACAACTGTTGAAGGTGTGTTATCTTTATGAATCTGTGAAATTAATGTGTTTGTTTCATGCATATCTTCATCTTCTGTTTCAAACAATAAATCTTATATACAGTATGGTATGTAAACGGCAGCTGAGGGCGCTGAACTCACTGCAGCATAAGAAAACAGTTGCAAATTAATTGAATGTGAAGAATTAAAAACACACACACTGTGAATACACACAATACACCCAAATACATGAACATACTATAAATAGTCAACCCAAGCAGTCATCCACTAATCTGAAAGTGTGAAGTTCTATCCCGAGCCCCTGCAGTCTGCATATGGAAGTGTCCTTGAAAACAATTTACTGCCGAAGGTTATTTTGTATGTTACTGTGTGAGTGAGTTTGCGATTGCTGGCTTGTGATGTTAGAGAAAGGCCCTTTTCAGGTGTAGTCCTTCACCTCAACTTACAGACACTCACTGAGACACACTGGTTATTATAGCCCCAGAAGTCAGGGATATTATGGAATCATCATCGCCACTGTGACTGCAGACCTTTCATGTTAATGTGAAAACTCAAATCCAATTTCATGGATCATTTAAAATGTTACACCCACATAGATCCTGGTGCGAGGATGAACTGGATTTATTTTGAAAAAGGTCACCAAATCTAGTGAATATGAATCCTCTCGATCAATCAATCAATCAATCTTTATTTATATAGCGCCAATTCACAACAACAGATGAGCTCTGATTTGTAAATACCATATTTTACTCTAATAGTTTGTATTTTACTCACTAGGAGGAGCTTTTTTCAACGAATAACACTGTTTTTAGGCTATAATTTCTCAACTGTTGGTCTAATTTAGTCCAAATTTGGGTCATATGAATCAACTGAAGTGATGTGCTGTGAAATAAAAGTTGTTGAGAAGTTATTAAGGAATAAGAGATCAAACTATGGTCTGCTCATTAAATTAAACTGGAAACAAGAGAGTAGGGATGGTGGGTAAGAGCAGATAGTTGGAGTCGTATAGAAGTGTGTACAGATTAAGAGTGTTACTAATTCTGCCCCATAATCTCTCTGCCTCTGTAATTGAGGGCACTCACCAGGGGAGGCTGCATTTGGAAGGAGACAGGCTTTCTGATTTACTAAGCTCTAAGGGGAGAGCAAACAGACAGATGATATGAACTGAGGGGATTCTCTCGTCCCCGGACCCTGTGACTCTGTAGTTTGTCTTCAGAGGCAAAGTGGGGACACACTGAGGACAGGCTAAGTAAAGTTCCACAGATGCAGCAGCATAAGGTTTGGTAAAAAACGTGATTGTATTATAGTAACTAAAAAGTATAAGTTTAACGTTTAGTTTTCCTTCTGCCTTCCTAGCAAGACTGGAACTATCTTCCAGCCTCCATTCCGGGGAAAACCGCTCTACATTTAAAAGTGGGCTTCTGTTTTTGATGAAGCTCATATTAATGCTGGCTTAAGCCAGCTCTTAACTATGCTGCTATAGCTTTAACTGGTAGGGGATTCCCCATGATGCACTGGGCTTTCTCTCTCTTCTTCTGTCTCTCCTTCATCACATATTCATGTGTCATTAATGCATGGCACTTTCTCAACCTCTTCCCTGGAGTCTTTGTGCATTCGCATCCCACAGGCTCCAGTGGATCATGGCAGGATCTACTGCTGTGGATCTAGCTGATGCAGACAGATAATACAAGTATTATTAATAATAATAATAATAATAATAATAATACGTTTGATAGTCTGTGGCCCAATGGGAAGAGCGGTCGTCTTCCAATCAGAAGATCGGCTCATTGCTGGTTAAATCCTTCCAATCTTATTGTCGTGAAATGATTGACAGGAACAGTTATGCAAAGCAGATCTGCTTCATCGGTTTGTACGGATTGGTTGTTTCTTTTTATGTGTCGGTCCTTTGACAAACTGGCAACAAGTCCACATTTGCCCTAATGTATGCTGGGATAGACTCCCATGACCCTGCACAGGATAAGTGATTATAGAGATTTGGCGGATGAATTTCTAAAATGTTCCTGTCTGGCAAGAACTGCTCTTGTATGAAAGTCTGAGTGAGAAGCTGAAAACATAAAATCAGTTTTGTTTTTAATTTAATTCATCGTGTGTCATCGAAACTCCGTTCTTCACTCACCTTGAGTGATGCTGAAAAGCTGGTCCACGCGTTTGTCTCCTCCCGACTGGATTACTGTAACGCACTTTTCACCGGGATCCCTGATAAAAGTCTTCAAAGACTTCAGTATGTTCAAAACAGTGCTGCAAGGATCCTGATGAGAGTTCGTAAACACGAACACATCACCCCTGT